>ALYI01004040.1:0-72247 GCA_001969225.1 Ceriporiopsis andreanae CBS 279.92 | reverse complement strand
CAACTCCAGCAGGTACCGGCGGGTAACCCATACCCTCAACAGCCTCCGCCTCCGCACTGGCAGCCTCCTCCTACTGGATCGGCCCCTCCTCCTCCGACCCAGGCGCAGCAGATGCAGAACTTTGTTCGCACGACGCCGATTGTGCCCGCCAATATAGATCCTCGCACGGCGCCGCCACCGCCACCGCCTACTCAGCCGCAGGCTCCTCCGCCATCGTCGGATGATCCTATCCAGCGCCAGGGTATCATCAACGAGGTTTGTCCACTTCTTCGTTTGATCGAATGAAGCTCATAAGCAGGATCTTGCCCAGATTGTGAAACACTGCGGCACCCTGTGGGGCTTCGCCAACAAATTCGGTAGGTGGTCGTGCGGTGGTGGTCGTTACAACGGGCGTTCCTGACCTGCTTCCAGGCCACCAGCAACAACACCAGCCCTTGCCGGAGGAGATCCGTGATATGTCGCATTTTGCGAATCAAGTCATTCATCTTCTTGAGGATCTAAGGCGGCTCTCGTTCGCTGAGGAGCAGCAGCCGGCTAGGGAGCCTATACCCCCTCCCGTGGAGGAAACTCGCCCTCCAAAGAGGCCCTGGGAGGACATGGCGCGCGAGGATCACGGGACGCCGAACGAGTCTGAAGTACGTTCTCGCTCCATCTTCTTTAGCCGGCTGATCTCATTTTCCGCAGATTCACTACGGCGAAGAAACGTCTCAGTCCACCGCTGAGGCGGACATGGAGATAATTCGGAGCAAACGCGCCACCAGCTCTACCGGCACCACCCCAGGCCAACCTAAATCCAAATACCGCAAGCGAAGCGTACGTGTAATGCCTTTCAAGTTTTCTGGAAGTTCGGATCTAACCTATTCATTCTCCAGCGAGCCACGCCCCCTGGTAAATGCCACTCCTGCAACATCCGAGAGACTCCGGAGTGGCGACGTGGGCCGGACGGCGCAAGAACGCTGTGTAACGCGTGTGGTCTGCGTAAGTAATTCCAAAAGGGTCGCTATACCGCTTCTCACGTCGCATGTCATCCGGCAGACTATGCGAAGCTAGTGCGCAAGCGGGACAAGAACCTAGGCGCAGACGGCAAGCCTGTTCCGATCGATCTCCAGACGCTGCGTATGTCAACGCTGGCCAGCAAGGAGCACGGTAAAGGCGGCCACCATCACGATGCCTCCCGCCAGCAGGCCGCGGGGTCTGCCCCGCCCGAGGGTGACGAGCAGGGCCCGCGCCCTCCTTCGCCATACGAGCAGAAGCCTCAAATGCCACCCCCGCAGCACCCATCGCAGGGCGGTCCGTATGGAATGCCCCCAGGCCAAGCACCACCGCCGCCGCCGCATCAGATGATGCACCCGCCACCTCAGTCGCAACAGTCCAACATGCCGCCTCCGCCCCAGTCTCCCTGGATGGCGTCCCCGACAGCGGGCCGTGGGTTCCCGCAACCTGACTCGGCGAATTACATGCGGCCTTCGCATAACGCGGGCGGCCACGCTCGCAGCCCAACACAGTAAATTATAAAAGTACGAGCTTCCGTAATATTTTCAACGACAAAATCCATGCCTCTCCCTCGTCTTATTGCCAATTACCCATTGTCTAAATGCTTCCCCTCTTGGTCCGCGTGTGTATTCGTTCGAACTATCCTTCCCGGAAACTCCTGTTCATCCCGAATCCGCAACTGCTTCGTTCTCGTTGTTTCTACACTCCTTGCCTTGTTCGTCCTCGTCATGCTCCTAAGCCTAAGCTATGCTGCATCTGCGTAATAATTAAATTCATTGGTATAGACTGTCCTGTTCATTAACTTTAAGTACACTGTGCGCGATCCAGTCTTCGCGGCAGCATCTTGTTCTAACATCTGGGAATATGATCTCGCTCTTGGATCTTGCCACCGAATCGCATCGCACATCCGAATCGACCTGGGAAATGACAGATGTCACAGACACCCGGATCGGGCGATGCGACGATCGATCTGCGAACTTCGAGGAGAAGGAAGATCCCCGGGCACGCTGATCCTCCTCACACGTGGCGAACGCTATTTACTTCCATTGTTATTGCCCGCAGCCTCCCGCAGCCACGCATCTAACATGTTACATAGCCGGGATAAGCCTCTATACAAGTACATCCATTCCGTAGTTATCATCGGAGTCGCGGGAAATTGGCTTGTTCGCTTCCACGGCGCCGCGCAGATCAGTCGTTGTAGCCGCGAGGCGCGTTTTTGCCCTGGCTCGCGGTGTCGGGCAAGCTGACGCCGGCCTGCTTCCAGATTTCGAGCTGCCTGTCCTTTGCCGTCTTGCCCGTGCGCTCGTAATCCGCCACAGAAGTCGGCCGCTCGCCGTGAGGCGTCGCGCGCAACGCGTGGCGGCGGTGTGGGTAGAAGTCGAAGGTCGCGGAGTGCGTGCAGACCTATAAATATAATAAAGTTATGGCGTCAGCTCGACCTGGCCGCTGCGTGAGGGCAGGGGAAGGGCACGTACCCGGTTGTCCCACATAGCAATCGAGTTCTTCTCCCAGTGGAAACGCACCTGGTAGTCCGGGTTCTCGCTCAACTGGTGGAAGAGCAGGTTGAGGACCGCGTCGGACTCGGCCTTGGGCACGCCAACGATGCGGCGCGTGAATCCTGTGCAGCACAGGTGAACACCTACGCCGCCAACGTATGAAGGGCCGCATACCTGGGTTCACGTAAATGGACTTCCACCCTGTTGCGGGGTGTACGCGCACGATAGGGTGCACGGTCTCGATGGCCTCCCTGCGCACAGTGTGACCCGCGGCGCGTGCACCGTCCGCCTGTGCGACGGCGCTGTGCACGGCAGACAGCCCTTCCAGGTATTTCTGGAAGAAGGGGCTGAACGAGGAGTACAGGGCATACCTGCAATGTAACGCCACAGTCAGCGGTCAGCGAACCCCGAACGAGCGGACGATGTGGCGCCGGTCCGTGCAATTGACGATCGCTCACCCGGAGGACCAGAGTGTATCTCCGCCATACGGGGGTCCTTCGATGACTTTCAGGGAAGTGGTGGAAGGTGGCTGGATCTCATATGACACGTCCGAGTGCCAGAGCTCGAGCTTGGAGAAGGCACTGGGGTCAGAACGCCGCGATGCGTCGTTGTAGACGACTAGACAATTCACCGGCGGTGTTTCAGATCAGGTTAAGACCACGTTAGTCTTTCATATAAACGACGCACTGTGCACTTCTTCCAATCCTGGCTCGCGCGGTATGCCCGTGGTAGCGTGCTTGTGGAGAGGGCCGTAATGGCGATGGAAGTCCAAGAGCTCGCGGATTGTAATATCCTGGTCTCGGAAGACTGCGCGATGATGAAGAAGCACGAAATCAATGAGACCCTTGAAAAGCGACCATAAAACGGGTTGATATTCTTACAGACAACGCCCCTTTCGGCTACGAACAACGCGCTGCGATATCAAAAGGCGTGTTAGACACGCGTCAAGGAGACAACTCTATCACGTACAGCTCGTCCTTCTGCTGTGCAGTGAGTTGGCGAAGATCGATGCCCGATATTTCGGTTCCAATGGCCGGCGTCAGGTGCTGAACCTTGGTCGCAGCTGACAGCAGCGCCTTTTTCTCGGGGTCGGCCAGCGTCCCCCTGTCTGTCACAGCTTGCTCTTCCAGCGGTGCCCATTTCACGTCAGGAAAGGAAGGCTATCGTGCAAAGGAAATCAAGAAATGAACGGCTTGACGACACTAGTACCAGAGAAGGATCACGTACCTTGTACTGCGCGAATTCATAGTCGCCATCATTCTCGTCGGTGGACGGCGGAGAATAAAAGGGATTGAAGAGGACATTCGACGCCTGCTTCAAGCTAGACACGCCGTTGCCGTTTGCCTTCTCAGTAGTCGCTACAGGGGCCATGGCTGCTCAAGTTGGTGGACTGAGCTGCATGCTGCAGCGTGTTCCCTCTTATAAGTAAGCCGCTCTCATCGCGCATAGACCAATATCGGAGTGGGAACGCGACACGTTGCGCGAACAGAACGAGCGATGACGTGAATTCACGTGATCCGCACGACTTGCATGCCTCGCGGTGCACGATACGCGCTTGAACGCGTCTTATCGAGTGGCGGAGGATGTCGGGTCCCCTTACAAGCTATGCTGCACCAGAAAGTCGCCATCATGAGCACCGCGCGACGGGAACAAGGAGGAATACGAACCTCTGCACAGCGAACAGGCCAGAACGATGTTATCAGTCCATGAGGGGAAGATGCGAAATGCTGCCACCCTGGAGCCACACTTGAATAGCACGAATTGTCACATGATGAACTCAGGATGCCTGCGGAGCCCTCGAGGGAAGCCGCTGAACGGCAGGCCGCACACATCCACATCAAGAGATAGGATCCATCCGTGAGAGTTCGGGCACCAAACGCGACGGGTGTGTCGAGACGCAGATTCAACCGCCGCAGCGTGGAAATGGCGCGGATGACGGGTGCTGTTTATACAGTGTCGGATGTGCGCTGATGAGACCCCGGGGATTTACTGCGAAGGACCGAGTGCCCTGTGATCAGTTCCTGGTAAATCTCTCCCATACGACGGAGATACTCACAAGGTTGTAGAGCTTCAGGACGAGGGGTGGCAATGGGAACCCTTCAAGCTATCTTTGACCTCTGCAAATACAAATGGTAAAGTCTAGTCGGGTCCCCTGCCCTTGCATCAGTCCCAGTCCTATAGGTCGTTGAATGTGTTTCTCAGGCCTGACTAGTGACTCTCGAGATGTTGCTTGCAATGCTCGACAAGAACATGCTGTGGTACGCGGCATCGAAATATATCGATACGAGACGCCAGTATACGGTAGCTCGCCGTCGGTGGGATTCCTGGGTAAGGTCGAGTGACTCGAGTCGTGGTCAAGGCGAACTCCAAATTCAGGCCTTCGGCGTCTATCCACGTGCCCATACCACGTGACCCGAGACCGCTGCGGGGTGGGTAGACGCCGGAAGCGACCAGTCGAATTCTTGAAGTCGTCGTCGACAATCACCAAAGCTTGCTCGAAGCAAGTAACTCACTCGAGTGCAATTCGTAGAGGATGGGTGAGTGCTTACATCTCTGGGATGGAAAGTCGAACTCAGTGCTGTCTGATTCGTAGGTATTCCGAAGGTCAGTCTCAGTGCGCGCCCCTACCTCGTGGTACTCATTCCATCTACCCTAGTTCTTCAGATACATCTCGTGAGTTAGTGCTCGTAGTTTAGGTGACTCTTCTGACATCTGCATAGCGAGCGGTATCCGCTGACGTCGCAGCTGATCCAAGAGAACAAGATTCCTGAGTTCGGTGCGCTTGAACGACGCGCTGGGAGTCATGCTGTATCTCATCACCTCCTTCACACAGACAACCTCTACATCGACTTCAATGGAATCATTCACAACTGTGAGTGTCATGCCTTGTGTCAAGCGTCCCGGTCTTATGCCACCTCGTTTCAGGCTCGCACCCCAACGACGAAGATGCCCACTTTCGATTATCCGAAGAACAGATATTCACGTCCATCTTCGCTTATGTGGACCACTTGTTCGGCAAGATAAAACCGAAGAAGCTGTTCTTCATGGCCGTCGATGGCGTCGCGCCGCGCGCTAAGATGAACCAGCAGCGCAGCCGGCGGTTCCGCGCCGCGAGGGAAGCGAAAGAAGTACGCGAGAAGGCCGAGCGCAAGGGTGAAGTGCTGCCAGACACGAAAGCGTTCGACAGCAACTGCATTACGCCAGGCACGCCCTTCATGGCGCGCCTTTCCGAACAACTGCGGTACTTCGTCAACAAGAAGATCTCGGAGGACTCGAACTGGCGCGGTGTTACAGTCGTGCTCTCAGGACACGAAGTCCCTGGAGAGGGTGAACACAAGATAATGGAGTACATCCGGTTGTCGAGGGCCCAGCCGGACTACGACCCGAACGTACGACACTGTTTGTACGGGCTGGACGCGGATTTGATCATGCTTGGCTTGCTGAGCCACGACCCGCACTTCTGTTTGTTGCGCGAGGAAGTCAAGTTTGGGCCTGCTTCGAGGAGCAAGAGTAACAAAGGGTGCGTCGTTCGTCTTCGCACAAGCAGAAATAGTGCTCATAAACAGTAGACTGGAGTCCATCAACTTCTATTTGTTGCACCTCACTTTGATGCGCGAGTATCTGGACCTGGAGTTCCACGAGATCGAGCCGGTCCTACCTTTCGACTATTCGCTCGAGCGCGTTATCGACGACTTTGTCCTGCTGGCCGTGTTCGTTGGCAATGATTTCCTGCCAAACTTACCGGACCTGCACATCCACGAGAATGGGCTTGAAAAGCTGTTCGACGTGTACAAGAAGGCCCTGCCTGGTCTCGGTACGTATCCGCCGCTCGTGGCACCTGACATCGCTGATGTGCGCGCTCTTACTGACAGAGGGCTACGTCAACGAAAACGGTACAATCCATGTGAAGCGGCTGCAGGTCATCCTCGATGAGATGGCGCACTGGGAGCGCGAGGTGTTTGAGAAGGAGTATGCGGACCTCAACTGGTACAAAGGGAAGCAGGCGAAGCACGTCAAGGAGATGGAACTCGGGCGCAAACGGTCGAAACTCGTCCTCACGTCCTCACAGCGGGCGATCTTCGACGAAGTGAAAGAATTCGTACTCTCGCACCGGGCACCAGGGTCTCTGGCTCATCAGCGGAAGTCTCGGCTCGCTCAGGTTAACGACTTCAACGCGGCGGACCGCGCGTTTATCGGGCGCGTCGCCGAGGACCTGCATCTGTCGGTGACGTGGGATGAGTACAATGAGCAGGATGAAAACCTAGTGACGTGGCGGTTCCCGGGCGAGCTAGAGGAACAGATCCCAACCAGCGGCGTGCCGACGCCAGCGAATGGCGACAGTGGTAACGGTACGCCGTCCAATGGCGAACAGGACGGCGAACAGAAAGAGGCGGTGCCAGTCGTTGACGGCGCCGATGACGATGAGGCGTGGGAGGACGAGGACGACGAGGAGAGCCGCGCAGCGGTGGACCGCGTGCTGGCAAAGTATGAGAAGGCGAAAGTCGCTGAGGACGACAAGCCTGGCGATTTTGATGCGCGATATGAAATGTCGATCAAGGAAAAGATGGACGACTGGAAACGGAGTTACTACAAGGTGCGTTCTGTCGCTCGCCCCTACCGCGCTTTCTAACCAAAAAAATGCTACCTCTCAGGATAAGCTGGAGATCTCGTACGATGACCCACAGCAGATGCATGATCTCATCTACCGCTACGTCGAGGGCATGCAGTGGGTCATGCACTATTACTACAGTGGCGTCGCGTCGTGGAGCTGGTTCTACGACTATCATTATGCGCCCCGCATCTCAGGTAGGGATCTATCACTATAGTCAGCTGCTCACAGTTCGCTACTGATGCGGCTTGTATACAGATCTGAAGGGTGTAGACAAGATGGAGTTCCACTTCAACTTGGGCAAGCCTTTCAAGCCGTATGAGCAGCTCATGGGTGTGTTACCCGCTGCGAGCAAGGACTTGATTCCGGAAGCTCTCCAGGTGCGTACTGACTCCTGTCGTAGTTCCTGCGAATATTGTCTCATATTGATACATTCCACGCAGGATCTCATGTATGATGACAACTCGCCAATTATAGATTTCTACCCTCAAGAGTTCGAGTTGGATCTGAACGGCAAAAAGCAGGACTGGGAAGCTATTGTCAAGATCCCGTTCATTGATGAGGAGCGGCTGTTGAAAGCCATGGCTTGTGCGTCCCGTCCGTCTTCGTCGAAGTGTGCTCCTACTGAGAGAAACCACATCGTATAGCGCGAGAGCACCGCCTCACGGAGGAAGAGAAGCGGCGCAACGGCTTCGGTACCTCCACCAAGTTTACCTTCAACCCGGGCGAACCGACAGAGTATCCGTCCTCGCTGCCGGGATTCTTCCCGAACTTGTACCGCTGTACGTGCACGATGGAACCCTTCCATCTACCCGTGCTCGACGGACTTCACCTCATCGACGGGCTCTGCGACGGCGTGTTCCTCGGCGCGGATGCTCTTGCGGGCTTCCCGTCGCTGCAGACGCTTCCCCACACCGCTACGCTCGGACGCCATGGCGTCAATGTGCACGGACAGGACAGTCGCAACAACAGCATGATCGTGAACATCAGGAACGTGCACGAGGGCCGCCGCATCGCGGATGTCGCACAGGAGCTCATCGGTCGTCGCACGTTTGTGGGCTGGCCGTTCCTCCAAGAAGGCATGGTCGTCTCGATTTCCGACGCGCTGTTCAAGTACGAGAAGCAGACGGTGATCCCAGGTAACCCGCCGAGGGTCATTTCGAACCCCCATTCCCCGCCAGGGCTTGGCATGTGGAAGAGTAAAGCTGAACGCATCGAGCATTATTACTCCAAGCGGTGCGGTGTGCTCACAGGAGAGATCGAAATATTGCTCCATGTCCGTCCACTCAAGGGTGCGTGTTCGTATACATCTCACATTGCGGACGAGCTCAATAGAGATTCATCCAGGTCTGAAGAGGTTAGATGACGGTGCTTTGGTCAAGGACTATGAAGGTCCCGATCGCGAGGTCGAGCAGGCCTTGCAAATGGCCGTCCCCGAAGTTACCTCAGAAGATCCGCGCTTTGTAGAGAAGGAGGCTCCTCCGCTATCCGAGGAGTTTCCTGCTGGAAGCAAGGTTTTCTTCCTTGGCGAGCATGCCTACGGTGTGGCCGCGCAAATCTCCGAGACTACGAAAACAACGCTGTCCATTATTTTGGCTGTAAGCGCTCTCAGCACTGCGATACACTTGTTCAATTCGCTAACGTCGACTTGCCCATGTAGTTCTTCCCTTCTGAAACGGCTGAAAATGAGAAGTTCAAGAGTATCGTTGCACACCGGCTGTCGAATAGGTATTATCCCGCTTTCAAAGTCGCGGAGCAGGTCGGCATCAGTGGAATGGCCATTGCGAAGATCACGTCCAGCTTTATGGTCATCACTTCAGACGGACAGAAGAACAATCTCGGGCTCAGCCTGAAATTCGAGGCCAAAGCTTTAAAGGTCATCGACTACTCTCGTAAGGACGGCAGGCATTGGGAGTTCAGTGAGAAGGCCGTCGAGCTCATCAGAGAGTATAAGGAGAAGTACCCAGAGGTCTTCAGGACGTTGAGCCGTAGTGGCGATGGTGAGTGCCCCTCCTCCGTTGATGTCTAAACTTTTGCTGAAGCCTGCACAAAGCCATGACACGTGCGAGCGACGTTTTCTCCGAAGACGCGGACGCGCGAGTCAAAGAGGCTAAGCACTGGCTACAGACGAAGGGCGTGCGTAACTTTGAGCCCGTGTCCTTGTTCTGTGATCAGCTGAAGAAGGTGTGCAATGTGCTACGAGAGATCGTTTGCGATTCGTTGAACTTATACGTGCTTCAGGAAACCGTCAAGGAGATAGAGGAGCTCGCCGACACACTCACTGCGAGCAAGTCTCGGGATGCAATCAAGAAGGCGATTGTCAAGAGCATCCCGCGTCAAGCCGCCTTGAAACCCACGCACGCGATATACCGCCTGCAGAACCAGCACTTCGCGCTTGGCGATAGGGTGACAATGGTGCAAGACTCGGGAGGCGTGCCGCTGTCAGTGAAGGGCGTGGTCATTGGCATGAACGCCAAGACTATGGATGTTATCTGGGATGTTGCGTTCATGTCGGGTACCACACTCGGTGATAGGTGCGGCAAATCTCGCTCTGTCTTTCCGTATCTACGAAGCTGACAACGACCTATTTTCAGGTGTTCTCAGTACAGAGGGTCCACTGTCGAATTCTCGACATGCTTGAACTTGACCAACCCTCAGTTCATCGTCTCTACAAATCCGAATGCGCCCTCACAGCAGAAGCCAACAGCACCTTTCAAGCCGCGCTTTGGACCTCATCCCGCCATCCAGCCCGGTATCGGCCAACAAGCAGCGTCTGGCTTCCGTCCAGCTCCCCAAGCTCAGGGGTAGGTGTTCTTCTGCTATGATTTGATACACGAATGACTAAGCACTTGTGCCACGCAGACAACGTCCTGTACACATCATGTCGAACCCAAACCGCGGCAGAGGCGGCTTCATGAACGGTCGTGGCGGACCTCCTCCGAATGCTAACGGGGTGGCCCATGTTGCTCCAACCAATGCTGTGACGAACGGGACAGCAGCATCAGCTGATTCTGCGAACGGCAATGCCGGTCACACCAACCAGAATCCGAATCCGAACCCGCGAGGAAGAGGGCATGCCCGTGGACCTTCTGGATCGAATAGGGGAGGCGAGCCGAACGTCCCGCCGGTTGCGCCGAGAGGAGGCTTTACTGGCGGTTACCGTGGACGTGGGTTTGTCGACAGAGGCAGAGGTGGCTACAGAGGTGGTCGCGGCCGCGGCCGAGGTGCTCAAGCGCCGCAGGTTGCAGCAGCTTGAATGCTCACTTGAGCTTCATAGATCCTATGGACATTCTCTCATATTGCTAGATCGCTTCGTCAAGTCGCTGTCGTATTGCTTTGCAAGTCTTCCCTCACTAGCAGTAACAATGTATAATTTGTAATGCTACAAGGATCCAGACACCAATGACTTGTCCGCGCTGGCGCGCAAGATCTACCACCATGCTACACCTCTCATCAGTCTACGGCCAGTTCGTACGACCTTCGCGCTCTCCGCATTCCCTTCCGCATCCATCGAAGCCCCCACGTCGACTGTTCCTCCGGGATGCCGCATTCTGATCAGGTCTCCAGTGGGCAGTGACCGCGTCGCCCGCGCGTTCTGCACAATCTTCCACGCAAGCGTCCCTTCAACGTTGCTAGCGACGCCGAGACAGAGCCCCACCGTCATTGGGACAGCTTTGTGCAGGACCCCCATGGAGAAGGCATATATGACAACATCTACGTCCGCGTCTTCGAGCCCGGGAGGACTAAGGGCAGCGACCTTGGGCTGCGCCTGCGCGGAGGGATCCAGTCCCATCATTTCCGCGCCTGTCTGCCGGATATTCTCCATCGTCTGTTGGACTTCGGGAACGGCATAGTCTACGATGGCGTCTCTCTCGCCGTACAGCGCATACGCGAGATCGCTGGAATCCACGAAGACGGTGGGGTTCGTGGCGTCGACCAGGGAGACAGGCAGTTGAACGGTTTGGCCACGGATGACAACATCGACTTGATCCACTGGTTGACCAGTGGGTAGCAGCTTCCCTGTCCTCGCGCCTCCAGGAGACACGAACTCCAGGATGATCTGCGACGCTTTACCCGGGACGCCAGCCATTGTAACCTGAGGCAGATCAAGTAGCGGAGTGATATCGTCCAGGACCGACGCGATGGGAAAGGTGGTATCGATAATCTTGTTCGTGTTCGTGTTCAAGGAGCGGACTGTAGCGAGCCCGAGTTTTCTGTCGATATTCCGAGCCCTGCACAGTCCCTCGTCTAGGGCGTACACGCCGATCATGCTGGAGAGATTGCCACAGTTGCCGGAATAGTCGATCGCGGAGTCGCGGATTCCGACTTGGACGAACGTGTAGACGACGTCGATGCCGTCTTCCAGCTGCTCGTCGGTGGCGGGCTCAACGACGCATATCTTGGACAGGCTCGAGACGCCGCCGCCCATACCGTTGAGCTGCCTCCCATGCACTGGGTCTGGAGATCCCATCATCTCGAGGAAGATGGGGTCCCAGTGCTTGTTGTCTTCAGGAAGGTGCATGCGGTTCAGGAAGATGCCCTTGGACGTGCCTCCTCGAAGGTAGGAGGCGGGCATGGGATTGGGCGCGTTGCGGTGCAGACATCTGGCGGCTATACTCGATGTGAAGGTCGTAGGCAGCGCGCTCAACGGTATGCGATGCAACGAGCTCGCGCGCAAGAGACTCATTGTGTGACGCCTCCTCGAGCTGCAGTTCGTGTTCAGCGCCAGAAACCAAAAGTCGGGTCCACACCTACACAGATATGCTTCGTACTGGTGTCGAAAATGAATTTGAAGATGCAAGTCAAGGACCAAGGGACAACGCGGCTCGATGATCGACGGTGATGGCATTTGTGCGGCAATTCCCATAAGGAGCGATCAACGTCGTCATCTCTCTCCGAGAAAATGCATGTGTTCGTGCACGGTCCAAGACCAGGGATAGTAATACATAGCACGGTACAGTTACCCTAAGCGTAGCATTTTGTTCTTCGTCTGGAGAACACAACTTCTATATCTCAAACGCGTATGTTGTCCAGAAACATCGCACGAATCCATCACAGCCATTCTACGGTCTGCGAAAGTAATGTCAGAGAGCTTCCTCGGGAACGGTTTGTAGCACATACCGCTGGTGGCTTTGAGGAGATGTCGTATGTGACACGGTTGATGCCTTGCACCTCGTTCGTGATGCGCGACGAGATCCGACGCAGCACCTCTGGCGGGAAGACGAACCAGTCTGCTGTCATAAAGTCCTCCGATTGCACCGCTCGGAGCGCGATGACCTGCTCATACGTGCGTTTATCGCCCATGACACCAACAGCCTTGACGGGCAGCAGCACGGCGAACGCCTGCGCGATCTGATCGTACAGGTTCGCGCGCCGGATCTCCTCGATGTAGATGCTGTCTGCGTGTTGCAGTATTTTGACCTGTTCGCGAGTGACGGGGCCAAGTATGCGGATCGCGAGGCCCGGACCAGGGAAGGGGTGGCGCTGCACGAGGTGTGCGGGGATCGACAGCAGGCGGCCCAGCGCGCGCACCTCGTCCTTGAAGAGCTCGCGCAGCGGTTCGATGAGCTTGAGCTTCATGTCCTTCAGGAGCCCGCCAACATTGTGGTGCGTTTTGATCGTCGCGCTTGGGCCCTTGAAGCTGATGCTCTCAATAACGTCGGGGTAGAGCGTCCCCTGAAGCAGCCATTCGACACGACCCTTCTTCTCTGTGGTATTTGCGTCCTCTTCCTCGGCACGAGCTTCGAGCTTCGCGGCCTCAGCCTCGAAGACGTTGATGAATGTGTTTCCGATGATTTTGCGCTTCTGCTCGGGGTCTTCAACATCCTGGAGCCGCGAGAGGAACAGGTCCGACGCGTCGACGACGGTGAGGTTCACGCCGAGATCCTTGTTCAGCATCTCGTGAACCTGTTTTGCCTCATTCATGCGGAGGACACCGTTATCCACCATGATCGCATGGAAACTGATCGCCTCCGTAAGCCCGCGAGACATGAAGCATGCAAGTGAACATACCGGTCACCGATAGCTTCGTGCATCAATTTTGCTGCGACTGTGCTGTCCACGCCGCCGCTGACGGCACCAATTACCCGCCCCTTCTCGCCGCAGATCTGTCGAATCCTACGAATTTCCTTCCCGATGAACTCCTCCTGCACAGAGGTGAGTAGAGCTCGGTGTACAGCCTGACTGCGTTTACGCACCATGGTCCAATTATTCTTGCAATCACAGATATTCAAGATGAAGCGGCCGATGACTTCACGGCCGCGTGGAGAGTGGGTGACTTCTGGGTGGAACTGTATACCGTAGAAAGGCTTCGAATTGTGCGCGATCGCGGCGTACGGCGCGTTCTTCGTGCGTCCGATGACGTGGAAGTCGGCAGGCATCGCGGAGAGTTGGTCTCCGTGGGACATCCAGACCTATCCCGCGTCTATTAGAGTGCGTTCCGAGATCGTCGACGCACTTGCGCACCTGCATCTCTTCGCCAAGACTTTCGAACAGCGCGTCCGCAGAGCTATTTCCGTTGATAGCCACCTGCAGCTGGGCGAATCCATATTCGCGGTGATCGCACTGAGTGACCTTGCCCTTCATTAACCATGCCATCTCCTGTTAAACGAATTAATTGGAGTACTCCCACAATATGAGCAATACGACTCACCTGAAGACCATAGCAGATACCCAGAACTGGAACACCTAGCTCAAATACCTCAGGGTCAACGTGTGGCGCGTCGTTATCGTACACAGAGTACGGCGATCCGGAAAGGATGACTCCTGTAGACTGGTCAAACTTCTGAAAGACAGGTGAAGCGCACGAAACGTGCCTTTAGGTCGGAACGTAAGATCCTTAATCTTCTGTGTGCACGGCATCAGCTCCGCATAGACATTATGCTCGCGGCATCGCCGAGTAATGAGATGGCTGTACTGCAGGATGAGTTCAGTCGAGGATGGCGCTTGGACCGGCGATGCTCACCTGCGAACCGAAATCAAGGATCAGGATGGTTTCGAACTGATCGTGAATCTCTGCCATTGTATTGTAGGCTACGTGTGTCGAGGTTCACAGCGCGATTGCGTTGGATGAGAGAGGAGGATTTTCGGAGCTCTCTTTGAGAGCGCCGGCGGGACTGATTTTCGCGCAAGGCCGTTGACTCAACACTAGTTGCGACAATCTGGCATTGTTTGTGCGGTTCGATGGTGTAGTTGGTTATCACATTCGTCTCACATTGATTGTGCACGAGAGGTCTCCGGTTCGAACCCGGGTCGAACCAGTTTTTGCGATTTGATACGGTAGACCACTAGTACTGAGTTCTGACCAGTTCATATCGGAGTATTGATTTTGTACATATACTACATTGAGTATTCCGTTGCAGCTTGATAGAGGTTACAGATAGAAGAAAGCGGATTGTCGGGATTGTGGACCCTCGGCCACAGCCTCGTGAAATGACAAACGCCTCGCTATGTGATGGGCGGGGCGGTTGATTAGCCTTAACTCTGTACTACGCCATGACGCTTGCGGATCGAGCTGGGTTGGGACCCAGGGCTCGTCTGCAATATATGTGGTCATCAAGTCCAATCTCGACTCGGCCCTGGCGGGTGTTGACTAGCTAGGAAACCGGCCGAATGATGCTCGACCACCCGTCGAGGTCGTCTCGCAGTCGCTGACACGCAAAACCACTTGCGCAAAACAGAGGAGGCTCTCGCTCCCGACCGCAGCACGCCTCGAGATTTACAAATTACTGCAGGTCTGTGAAGAGCCACCGCAGGTTCAAGAATCTCGAGTCAGCAAGGCGCTTCCAAGTTCTTGTCTTGTGCTTTTCCTCCATGACCGTCCTGAACTCCAGTACCCAGCAGCTCTGGGACGATGGATTTTGGGGGCCAGTGACCGCCACGCTCGACTTTTGTGAGGTGTGTACCCTGGCATACCGTTTAGCGGGATTTCGGCTGACCGTCTCGCACCTGTCGCTCCTCGTAGGCCAACTATCAATTCAGTCGGTACATCGCCGAGGCCGCCAACACTATCTCAAACTTCCCTACTGTTGCTTTGGCATATTATGGAGCCCACCTCGTAACAGAGGCTAAGCTTCCTGGACGGTATTTGGCAGGATGGGCTGTGCGCTTCGATATTCTTGGTCCATATCACGCACTGCTGAATGCATTCGTGACAGGGTTTTGCGCTTGTCGGGATCGGAAGCACCATGTTTCACGCAACGATGCAATACAAGGCGCAGATGAGCGACGAGCTCCCAATGATTTATGTCGGCTCGTTCTACAGTGCGGTTCTTTTCGACCTGCAGCCCGGATTCGATTTACAAAATACACGGTCCCGCCTTATCATCGCGCTGCTGATCGCGTTCAACGTTATTTTCACTTGGGTCCAGTGCGTACTGCGCTTCTTCAGTGCGCGGCGCGTCATTGATCATCGCTGCCCCCATCAGTGCATTCTTTCGCAATCCGGTCCTTCACCAAATCGTGTTCGGCATTGTCGTGTTTACCAGCGTTTTCCGGACAATCTACGTTCTGAACATCTCGGATCACAAGAGCCGCATCCCTCCCTCGTCTCGCTCAACTATCGTGGCCCTGTTCGGTAGTGGCGCATTAACGTTCGCGCTCGGCTTCGTTATCTGGAATCTGGACACCATCTTTTGTGATACGATTACCGGGTGGAAGGACACAGTGGGATGGCCAGCTGCGTTCTTGTTGGAAGGTTTGTCTGGTCAAGATGCGCTCAATTGACGATATCTGACCTCGTTGCAGGACACTCCTGGTGGCATCTCCTGACCGTAAGTCTTTAGTAGCCTTCATACTCATCTCTAAGCTGAAGCCGAATTGCGCCGCGTAAGGCTGTTGGAACATACCTCATGCTTATTGGAAGTATATGTGCGCCGCGATCTCCCTTCCGTTCCGGTTGTGTACTAACACATGGCTCATATTTCTCCGCAGACCTGTAAGCGTAATTGCCCTGAGACCCCTGCGCTTCGCTGACAATCGCTCCAGAACCCTCGGCATCAAGGACGACAACTTTGCAAACTACATCGTCGAGACGCACTATGGCCTGCCAGGCATATACCGCGCCGGCAAGGTCAAGTCTGCCTAGACACAATCTACTTACCCTCGCATAACGTAGATAGAACTCGCCTTTCTCTCTGACGTTCAAATCAGGCTGAATCACGCGTGTCCCGCGCCTTATTTTTCCAAAGAGATGGGTGCGCTGTTGCATCCCAGTCATGACGATTCGAAGGAGGTTCGTGTAGAGGAGCAACACAATGTAGAGAATATTAATACCGGGCCGTAGCCACGTGTAAAATAAACGCCCTTGCAATGTAATGGGCTCAGTCGTTTGGCCTCTTTCTCCGTGTCTTACAACGACCCGAGGTCCGTCTGCAATGCGCTCAATCAGGCTCTCTCTTGGTCACCCCAAACACTCTCACCCGAATCAACTGTCTTAGCTTTCGAGAACAAATGTCGATACCCGTGAAACCTGCCGAATGAAGCTCGACTCCCTCGAGGTCGTCTCGCAGTAGCTCGCGGCCGTCGACGAACAAACAAAGGACATCTCCAATACTTTGCCTTGATCGCAGTTCTCAAATTCCCGCTTCACAAATTACCGCAGCACTGTGACGGGTTTTTAAGGGTGCATGGACTTCGAGTTATCAAGGCGCCTCTCCCCGCGCCTTTGTGCTTTCAACCATCATGACCGTACTGAATGCGAGCCCCCAGCAGCTGTGTGAGAATTCCTTCTGGGGACCCGCCACGGCTACCCTTGACTTCTGTGAGGTAAGTGCCTTTAGCACACTGTTCCGCAACTCTCGAATTGATCGTTGCTCGCTGCATACAGACCAATTACCAGTTCACTCGGTACATCGCGGAGGCTGCCAACACTGTCTCGAACTTCCCCACGATTGCGTTGGCATATTATGGAGCACATCTCATGAGAGAGGCGCGGCTTCCGCCGCGGTATCTGGCAGGATGGGTGGTGCGCTCGCACATACTCGTTCCGTGTTGTTGATCTATCTCTAATTGCTCTGACTGCCAGGGTCTCGCCCTTGTCGGGATCGGAAGCTCGATGTACCACGCAACTCTGCAACTACCAGGGCAGCTCGCCGACGAACTCCCCATGATCTACGTTGCATCGTACTACAGCGCGGTCCTCTTCGACTTGCAGCCCGGATCCGGTTTCAGCCTGAACACCGCGCGCTGCCGGCTCATTATGGCGCTTCTGATCCCTTTCAACGTGATATTCACCTGGGCCTTGTGCGTACAACGTTCTACTAGAGCGCGGCACTATAGTAACAACTGCTCCTCATTGTAGCGTGGTGTACCACACCTCGGTTGTGCAGCAGACCGTATTCGGCGGCATCGTGTTCTTGAGCGTGTTTCGGACACTATATATCCTGCACATCTCAAGTACTAAGGAGCGCATTCCTGCCCAATCTCGCTCGATCATTGTGCGCTTGTTCGGTAGCGGCGCGTTCATGTTCGCATTCGGGTTCTTCATTTGGAACCTGGACAACATATTTTGTGACACGGTCACCAGGTGGAGGGACACGGTAGGGTGGCCAGTTGCGTTCTTGCTAGAAGGTCTGTCCCGCCGACGTAGTCTCATTTGGCGACATCTGACCTTTTTGCAGGGCACTCCTGGTGGCATCTCCTGACCGTAAGAGCTGAACCACACGTCCCTTCGGCTGATACTGACGCGTGCGATGTTAAAAGGCTGCTGGAACGTACCTCATGCTTATTGGATGCATTTGTACGTTGTCCTCCCCGTCCCTTCTACTTACGTGTTGACGCGTATCTTCCCTTTCCACGTAGATTTGTAAGCGCAATTACCCGAGGCGTTTCTCTCCGCTCACTCCTTCACTTCTTCGCTCTAGAACTCTCGGTATCAAGGACGACTTCGCTCACTATACCGTCGAGACGCACTATGGTCTGTCAGGCATATACCGCACGGGCAAGGTCAAGTCTGCATAGACACATTTTGCTCCAGCTTCACACGACGTCTTGCAATGATACTCAACCTACAGTATTTCTAAGCGACACCACTCGTAGACGATAGCCGTAAGGCCTAGTTATTAATGTTTGCATTCTCCGAGTGGCGTCTGCAGCTTTGCTCCCGACGCAGCCGTATACGTCGACCTCGCATAACGGAATCCGTCAAACATTTGGCGTTTCTATCGGATTCAGCCCTCAATATGTAGATCTATATGCTTGCGATGTCGTCTTCCTGCAACCTCCCGCGGGAAAACAGAACACATGTAACCTGTGTCCAAGCCACTAAACACAGATATCTGGCGACAACATAAGAAGTCTGGTACGAACAGAAGACTTGACAGGTGGGGAGACGGCACAATTAGCCGGCGAAAGAACGAAGCACAGACGTTTGTCGCTGAGCCTTATTGCGCATACGACCCGGAAGCGTTAAGTGCCTAAGCTTCGGCTGGGCCTTTAGGATTATGAGTGCAAGCAAGAAGTAATCCGATTTTCCGCCAAGCAGTACGCCGACTCGAGGTTTGACAATCATAGCGTCTGGTGATGAGAGGTATTTTCGCATATGCTGCTTTTATGATCGCGATTATCGCGATTCAACATAATTCTGGAAGTAGATTGTGAACTGAGGGTAAAGAAAGGAAAGCTGAGGGATAATGTTGCGAGAGCGGAGACACGCAGGATGGTACTAGAGACACGCACAATGCTAGGGACAATCTGCGATCGCCACCCGGCACGGTCGGTCGACGTGCAAGCGTCCGAGACTTGTCTATTCCTTTTCTCTTACGTCGACGCGCATGTGCACGGTAGCCTGGGCTTTGATGACCAGGGTGCAATTCGATTTCGGGTAGTAGAGCGAGTCGACTGCTCGCTTTTCCTTGGTCAATGCTCCCCGTCCCAGCCATCGCCTTCAGCACTCAAGAAACGATTCAGACGCACCTTTATCACATACGTCACATCCCAGTATGCGTCGAAATACCGCATATGACGACGAAGACGGTGACAGGATGCGCGATCCATTCGAGACAGCGACAGGACGCGAGGGAGTATTCGTACCGACGCAGCATGTCCCGCGCGGACCACTCTGCGTTCGACAACTCGATTTTCGTCAATGTATTCATCGCACAGCGCACAGAAGTGGTCATGAGGGAGCGATGGTCGAGTCTGAGCAGAGGTTGATGGTGGTAGGAGAGGTCGTCGAGCAGGACGAGAACAGGTCGGGCGCTCCGCTGCATCTCAACACTGTCTCGGTCAACTTGTATCATGCTGGAATACCCAGCCTTACCTCGTTCTTCGCCACCATGTCCGCCGACGCCCTACAGAACAACGACAAGCTGTTCCCTGTGTTCAAGGACAACCTCGCGGACGCAAAACACTTCGTGGACACGGCGGAGAAACTCCGCATGTGGATGAGCAGGGACAAGGCGTACTACTCACTTGCGAGGCCATGGGTGTGTTTCAAATCTTTCCGTGGCCCGTGCTTTCATTCAACGCCTTCACATCAATTCTAGATCTTGGAATTCCTCGAGGTAAATTTCGGAAGGTGCATATATAAAGTATCTTGGATCCGCTGACTATATCACAGACAGCACGGCAAACCGTTGTTCGTATGGGTGGCGGTGATTTCACTGGAGGATTCCACGTCTCGACCTGTCGACCATCTCCTTACCTGCAGCCTTACATCGACCTAGTGGAGACCTTGAGACGGTTTAGACACACGTACACTGAACCAAATCTCATTCGTGCGTTCTGCTATCTTATACGCTCTTCCTCGACATTAAACCGTTGCCGACAGGAAAAGTTGATTATCTAGTTCAGACTATAACACCTCGCCCCCCGTCTCGGTCCTCGTCCGCATACAGGCCCACGCAGCAACGCAACACGATACCTCACGCTCCATCTAATAAATACCCGTCTTCTCCTACAATACCTACTCCCGGAAACGCTGGCCCTTCAGTCCTACCCCCTGTGGTTGCTCGTGTCGACACTGGTGGCCCCTTTGTACAACCGCTTCTGCCCACGCCGGTCTCTGCTCCCGTTCCGGTATATTCGTTGACAGCAGGCGTGGCGCCGGCAGTCAAGCAAGAGCGCACAAATCTTACGTCGCCTCCGTTGTGGACAAGCACCGGCATGCCTCGAGGGCCGAATTTCGCGCCGTCAAACCCGCCCCCTCGTATCCAAACTGCTCTGCCTTCACAGCCATCTCGAGTGGTGTCCTCACCAGTTATCATGTCAGGGTCGCCGGCTCCCTCAGTGCCGACTTCTAGTAGTCCTATGTCTACTGCGTCACGCGCTATGAGGTCGCCGAGCGTGTCACAGGCGCGTCCCAAGAAGAAGAAGGCGAAGCTGGCTCAGCAAGCAATGCTGGCAGATCTGGACTGGTACGACGTTCATAAACAGGACCCAGACGAGAAAGTGCCGATAAATATGAACGGCAAACAAGAAGAGAAGAGCCCCACTTTACCACTCTCCGACTTGCCGCCCAAGTCAGAAGGAGACCTCGCAGGGCGAGGGAACAACTTGTCCTCTGCTTCTCCTAAACTCGAAAGACGACCTACACAAGAGATTGTGAAGGCAGAAGTTCGAGATACACTCCCTGCGGATCCGACACAGGGCGGCCCCGCCAGACAAAGTGCGGTCAATACGCTGGATACACAGATTTTTGCGACCGTTCTTCATACGTCACCGGAACCGCTCACTACCGATGGTAAGACTACACAAGTTCAATAGCGCTTTCAATAGCATCGCTGACGACAATTCAGACGCTGATGCACCGGCCGCTGCTTTGGCGGAACGGGAGGAAGTCGCGGAGTCCAATGAAGTTCATGTTGACCGGCCACACATCTCAGCCATGTCAATAGAACCATCTTCGCCCACAACTCACCCATCCGCGCTTGTGTCGACCAGCACACAGAACGTATCTGCCGATGTCACACCTAGACCTTCAACAGCTTCTGCGGCATCCGCATCACCGATGCTCGCTCCAACTTCACCGGCCATAGACCGCACGACCAAACCTCCAGTGGTAAGGTCGCCTTTTGACAACATGCAGCGCAAGCCGGGCCGGAAGACGACAACCGAGTTCAAGATCCAGTCAGTGCGCTCGAGCGTACCTGCATCAGGATCTCTGAAGGCTTCCACGCCGCCAGCATCATCACCGCCACCAGCCAATACTTCTTCGGGAGAAGAAATACATGTCGCACCACTTGTCTCTCCCGTCGCCACTTTGAATCCACCAGATGCTGCTCTTGCGCCGGAGACGGCCACGGTCGAACAACCTAGAACTACCTCTTTGCCGCCTTCGAGTTCCTCCGCATCCCAGAGATCTTCGCACGGTCCCGTAACTTCGCCGCCAGTAGACGGCACCAGTGCTCGGGCGTCGCTTTCCGCGTCGTCGTCCGTCGCGAAAAAGCCAAAGTCGAAGAAAGGGCCTCCAGGTGTCAAAGAACTGCCTGTCCTAGCTCCAGCTTCGTCTCCGGAAAAGTCATCGCCGCCTGCATCATCGTCGCTGTCCGCATCTGCGTCGTCTCGTCCGCCGAAACGTCGCGTCAAGAAAGGTCCACCAGGTGTCAAAACGCTAGAAGAGGCTGCTCTTCTCGGCTTGCCTTCTGAGAACGAGACGCCCGCCCGTGCAGGATCGGTTTCTGGCATCAGTGATGATGACGAGGAGCAGCCACTGAGCAAGAGGTTGAAGGAGGCTAAAAATGGTGGCGTCTCTAAGGCACTCACTAGTCAGAGCAACGACGAGCATGCGATGGATGTTGACGCGACTCCTGACCCCGTGAAAGCTGTGAACGTCAATGGAGATGCCAGCGCGCCTAGCAGTACCACGGCCTTGAATACGCCGATAGTTCAGAACGACGAGGAGGCCTCGCGCAGAAGCGAGCCGCCCGACATCACTATGGCCTCCGTATCCCCTCAGCAGCCACCGGTCATACTACCACAGCCTGAGCATCTATCGGATATCCCACGTGCACCGTCGCCAACCGCTGTCTCTACAGCTATCACTGAAGAAAAGCCTGTAAGCCCAACAGTTTCATGGTGTCGCATCAATGCTCAACCTCAACTTCGTAGCTTGAGCTTCCAACGGTGTCCCAGGACGTCGACGCACCTGTCACAGAAAGGCAGCTTGCATCTCCGAAGTCGATGACCGTCGAACACGAGGTGCCACAGCACCCCGTGGACACGACTGCTTCCGTACCAGTCGTAGATACAGAGGCGTTGAAGGTTATCCCGCCAGGCCCAGAAATCGAAGACGCCCTGGCAAAACGTGAATACAACCTTCAGTCTTTTGCCAATGGGGATTTCGTATATCCTCGTCAACAACAAACGGACACTGGCGACGTTGACAGTCCTGTTGTCCCGCCTGCTCCCGCTGAAGAGCGCGAGCTTGGGAAACTAACTCCGATCACTTCAATTCGGACGCTCGACGACCCGCCTGCAGAACCTGTGGTTCTCAAGTCTGCCTCAGATGATGATGATGAAGATATCGATATCGCTGCTCCGTCCGCCGCAAGCGAAATCCAGGCGACGGATGAGACGCACTTTGGACGTGACGCGTGCGTGCTGGCGTTCGAACGTGGTTCACAAAACTGCGAAGAACACGTGACATTCAAATTCGAGGTCACCGCCGAGCAGAAAGCGAATCTGTCGACATGGGTCGAGCGAAACGAATGGCCGCCGTAAGTTGAATATTCAGGCGGTGCAAACATGATCTCTGCTAATTTACATCTCTTCAGTCGGGATATCTCGTCGAGCAAATGCCTATCTCTCTCTTGCTATCGTTTCTCCAGTGTCATGGACGTGCTCGAGGAGAAAGTTGAGGTAGTTGAAAATGTGATGTTTGGCAGCAAGCCGGATGTCTGGCCTTACCAGCTATGGCCGTGGGTCCACGTGAACGAGGAGTGGAAGATTACCATCATCTCACTTGGGGTGCGTTCGCTCTTAGACAGCGTTCCGACGCGATACTGACCCAAGATACAGCTGACCAGAGACAACTTACTGGACATCTCGAAGCAGATCGTCGTGGGTCAGAACACGCTGGCCGTTCATTACCCTTCTGGGTCCGCTCACGATTGGGTGTTTGTGCTGCGGCTGCACAGTCCTACTCCGGATCAACGGGCCGAGCTAGATCAGAGCAGGGCGACCGAGAGGAAGTGGCGCGAATCGCTCGAAAGCCTCAAGCATATCACTCTTCCTCCTCTACAGTGGCCGGAATCTCTCAAACCTATACGGATCGTAGTCGGCAAAGGCAGAGGGCAGCCTGCGTAACTTTCACGTCGCCTTCACGGCCGCTATCTTTTACTAATGTTTTCGCAACCACGACCATCTATGTATTTTATGGACTATGGATCCGACGACGAATCACTTCGATGCACAATATGGATATTGGGTATGTCGCACTCAGCGCAAGACCTCAGAGTCAAATTTCCTCCCATTCAGCCAGTACTTTGCCTACAACGACCGGACTATTCAACTATGGGCGACAGAGCAGTCACGGGATGCTCTAGCATCACACAAGGGGACAGAGGCGCCACGCCTGCGATCCGAGCTCCCTTCGGACGCGGAGGCATACGACGAGGAAGAGGAGAATCACGCGCAGCGCTTCCTCGATGTCGTCTCTCCCGTACTCTTCAGTCCGAGCTGCATCGATCTCTCTGGTGTAGTGACCATGCATCTTGACGGGCGCGTTTGGAAGAAAGACTCAAGGGCTCAGGGCGCTTTCGCTGTCCCGCGCGTCGCGCGCAAATTCATCGAGGTCTGTGCCAATTCCATGGTCGCTGAGGTCACAGAGGATCCAGTGGCATTGTTGCCCGACTATCTGTACCCTGTGTCACGAAGGTTTCGCCTGCAAAACATCGATCTCAATGGCGCCGCGTGGCTTAGCAGGGAAGAATAATTGCCGCTCATCGTTCATGAACTGGAGGCGAGCAAGATGCCAGGTTCCACTTGACGTCGCTTAAAGTGGTCTCGCCGAGTTATGTCCTGGACACAGACTGTGTGCGCCGTTGCGAGTTGGGGGCCGCAGATCGCATGGAGTACCGTGACGGGCAAACACGTACAGGCCTGGAGAGTACACAGCGAAAGGCTACAGGAACATCAAGGACGATGAACTCAGTTGTTCATCACATAGGAGGACAGATACCTTGGAAGAGCTCAAAACGATTTTCTGGAATTTCTTGACCGCGATGAAACGTAAGTAGCGAACGAGACGCCCGAAAGTAAGGAGCGCCTCTTTCGTATTTCGCCACATCTCACTCATGTCGTCACGCAACGTCCCCCAATGGCTGTGTAGTTCAGCTGCTGCATGTACTGCAAACATCACGACGATGCATACTCTATACGGTATTCTGATCCGAAGATAGACGCTTGTCGTGGTTCGAGGACGCTCCCACACTGACAGTGACAGCTGCGGTTGATCCTATTCCTGCTTTGAACGGTGCGACGTTCTTCCAGCTCTAGATGAGATTTTGCCTACGTTACTTCGCCTAGTATTAGGCTCATAACGCCCAGGGTGTCGGTTCCGACTTTGTCGCGGCACTAAAGTTCATCTTCTCAGGTATTCTCACTGTCGCACAGTGTCTTGCTCGCATACTGATGCATGAAAATCTTACAACGCAGAAAATATCTGGTTACAATGGCGGCCACAGTGTTCAACCCTCCGTTTTTCATCTTTTTGCTTACGCTTGCTGCGTTCGCTTTACTGTAAGTCACCTACAGTTCAGTGCGAAAAGCACACTAATGAAGCCACGCATTAGCATTCTTGTGACGTTCTCGACACCATTCATAGACGTTTTCTACTTCCTGCACTCGTCGTCCAACGGAGGTATTAAATTCGGCCTCTGGGGCTTTTGCTTCGACTCCGACGGGTCGTGTACCGTCAAGCAGTATGTGTTCCGAGTCCCGAGACCAGGCATCTCGTGTATATTGTATACTGATTGGGTGCAAAGATTTGGGTACCACTTCGACCCGGAACTGATACCTATCCTCTCGAAGTTGTTCATTTTATATCCGATAGGTACGGGCGCGAAGTCACAAATATCCTCTCGACTGAAATATCCACGTACAGCGGCAGGGCTTACATTGGTAACAGCTCTGACCTTACTCCCTGTCCTCTGTACACGCGGGTATCATTGGTACCCGTTCCCTCTCTTAGCATTCGTGGCAATGCTCGCTTTCCTCACGTCCGGCGCCGCCTTGGCGGTGGCCGTCGTGGCTTGGGTGACTGCGATACGCCGCTTCGAACAAGTAGGTGTCACGGCCAGCCTGGTGCATGGACCATGTGTACGTCTCATTCTTCACTAAATTCTTGATTATGTTGTCTTGATCTTCTGCCGTCTGTAGATCTGGATGTCTGCTGGAGCGACACTCGCGTTGTTACTTGTCATGTTGAACGCTGCAGGTGGCACTATCTGTATTGGACGTGCCGGACGCAGATCTCACCGTTTTGCGTATAACTACTGATTTATCGCTATCTATCCTGTCTTGATGTCAAACGATTCACGAACTGTATGACGCGCTTTCTTCCCTGAATAATGGACATCGACCTCTTGTACTTACCCTGCAATTTCAACCCTTCGGACGACGCAATATCTGGGCGTTCTTCCTCGGACAACACTTCATAGATGGACGTTTCCTCGATATCATCGAACACGATCTTGTCGGTTTTCAGCAGAGGGACCAAACGGTCAAAGACGGATATACGAGGTCTAACAAGTTGTACAACAATTCCCAGGGCGGCCCCACAAAAGTACACATATACCAGGAGAACCGCTGTACTGACAGCTATACAGCATCCGCGATTATACAGCTTCCGCGCCTGCAGGTGGCTTCTGTCGTTCCGCATTCCTGGCTCGTTTGTGTGCCTTCCTAGCCTCCGCGTTGCTGGGTTATATAATTCGTGTCAGACGAGCCAATGTCCCAAGACCTGGCACGCCACTCACGGTCTGTTGATGATGCTCTCTCCGCCTGTGAAAAAAAGCAAGTCATAAAGGAATGTGCCGGCTTGCGGGAGATTAGCCATGTCCAGGGCAGAGAAGGAAACAGTGCTTGCCAAGTGCGCCAAGGATAGGTGCGATGACGGGCGACCAAAGCCAGTATTGACTGGAAGGCGCAATACTTAGAAGTCAGAGATGACGACAACAAAAGAACGACATACTTTCTAAAGACGAATACTAGGAGCACATACCGGTGTTAGACCGCAAAGGAAGCTTCCAGAGGACAGTACGTACCATCTTTTCCATATCCGACCATAGCGGTCAACAGCCGGGGGCCCAAGTCACGAGCAGGGTTGATCGCATAGCCGGTCTGCATACCCAAGGAGATACCGATACCGAGGACCGCGATGAAGATCGCGACAGGAACTAGCCCTGGTGGCGGAGGTCCGTTGCGAGCATCGGTGATCGCACACACGATTATCAGTAGAACGGCGGTGCCCATGAACTGTGACCCACGTCATTGATGGACACCCTCACAAGTATTAACGAACATACCTCTTCGAAGAAACATGAGACCGAGGTCATGTAGTCGAGCTACATCGACCGGAATGTGAGCAAAGATTAAACCAGCCAGACTGCCACGGCGACCCACAGCATACGTCGAGAACAAGGCCGCCGTCCCAGGCACGGTCCTGATATGCCGGCCGCCCTCGACAAGGTCGATCGCATGGATGTAGTTGGCGTAGACGATGCCTGCGCCGCACACACCACCCATAACCTGTCCAAAGATATATGCGGGGACCTTACGCCACGGGAAGTCGCGGAAGGTCGCCATCGCGATCGTCACAGCGGGGTTGATGTGGCCGCCAGATATCCCGCCAGACACCCACACGCCCAACGCCGTACCTACACGTCAGGATCGGCATCAGGTGCAATGTCAGAGCGACATATGAGATCGTGGCGTACCGCACGCCCAGCCGAACGCCAGGCTTGTCCAATCCTAGGAGGGCGGCAGCGATCAGTCTTATCATGTCGACGTATGCGAGGTGGAACACTTACGCCTTTTGGTGTGGCGGATACTAGGGGGTTAGCCGAGAGAACACTCTGACAGTCCACGCCAGTACCAAAGATGATCAAGATTGCGACGCCGAAAGCTTCGGCCATGGGTTCACGTATGACCTCTCTAAATCGGGGATTGTGGAGCACTGGTGAGCGCGTCGCTGGAGCGAGAGTAAGAAGGAAATAAGCTTACCGAATCTTGGACCAGCGGTTGGGATAGCGAGTATAATGTTCACTTGGGAGGTAATTGCTATCTTCTGCAGGAGTCTCCTCGAGGTGAGAGAAAGTGCCCTTGGATGGCTCTGGAGAGGCATCCGACCTGCTTGGCGAGTATTCTTTGGCATTGACCTCGAACGACATTTGATCGTAGCGTTACCGGTCGGCAGGCTTGTGGGAAATCGTGCGAGATGAAGACCTGGTGGGGCGCAGCGAGACCACGGGTGTTAAATAGCAGGTTCGTCCCGGTGAGAGACCGGGCCAAGGCGGAACGGAACAGGAGACGGCGTCGAAGTTCCAGGGCCTGAAAGTGAGCCCAAAGGAAATAGCCAGGAACTGACGATGATGAGTCAAAAGCCGTGCAGTGTGCGCCTCGCATGGACGATATAGGTTGTGTGCGTACCGTGGCTAGCGCTATCATCTTTGGAGAGAGATGGAGGCCCCATGACCGCCAAAGTTCGAGACATGCTGGTTCATGGTTTATGCAGTAGCCTGATGCTGGGAATGGTGGCACTGTGGGGATGGCTCCCCGGTCAACTGCGGCTCACCTGAGCGCAATGGCACAAGAGCGGCGCGTGGAGCCCAAGCATCTGTGATTTTGCTAAATGTAAGCATCGAATAGCGATACATGAACTTTCGAACGACTCTCTCACCGTCTCGAAGGCGAAAATGGATGGCCGCAATCTCAGCTCGAGACGCAATGTGCGGGAAGTCCATGTCCCCAAAGGCAATATCGGGGACAAGATCTCGTCGCATACACGGCTTGTGCTTCGATGCGTGCTTTTTGGCAGCGGTTTCACATACTATATCGTCCAGAAAGGAAGGAACATAAGGTGCAAGGTGTATCAGTTGACATACAAGACGCCCACGAAACAGTCGCGCGCAGTCATATGAGCGATTGCGCTTCCTGATGTCCGTCCTGATGACGGCAAACAAGAAATGCGCCTATGCTCATACTTGTATCAAATGATCCCGTAGGTCTAAAGCTTTTGTCAACGAACGCAGCTAGAATGTCAAAATCACAGCAAATGAAGCTCTCACAAGACATCCCCGCGGACTGAGATGAACGGCCGTGTGTCAGGACTAAAGGGAAACTGTCTCTGGATCCAAGTGGCCCGCATGAGCGTGGCGGTTGGGAACATCAGACTTGCTGCCTCGTGCGCTCCTCAGCGCGTCGGCAACTCGGCCGCCATCAAATTCATTCAAATTCGGCTAGCTAAGGAAGCGCCCCCGCAGGCAACCCGCAGGTCTCGTCCGCTTCAAACCTCGAGGAACTAGAAGCTTAAGCAAGCCGCTAGTCTAGCGGTGATAGAGAAGTGCCTGGCGTACGTCCTTCAACCCGATGGAAGAAATCAGGTAGGCACCCACATTTCGAACGCGTCGATCCTTACGTACTCGCTAGTACACTGACCGGCCGCGTCAAACCTTGCCATCTACAGCTACGCTCACGGACACACGACGGACGGCAGGGGCCCCTCGTCAACTAATGCTACTCACGGACACGTATTTTGATGAGTGTACGATCATCGCGTAATATTGCTGCGTTGAGGCGTCCATGATCCAGTGAATTTTGGATATGTTATCTCAAGCAATTGATACGCTCCCTCGTCGACATGGGTCGGTCAAACTCTCATGGTACGGACTTCTACAAAGTTTTGAACTTGTTGCGTACTTTATTGATATGACCTCCGTCCCATTGATGGACTGCAGCTGCTTACCATGTCACGTATCATCGTGTTAGTTTATCTAATTATATCTTCGCTTCGGACGCAGCGGAACCTGACGCTTTTTATTGCCACTCAGGCCTCAAGTCGTAATCGCAAACAGAATACTGGCTGAATTGCAGCCTGAGCGTCGTCGAGGTCTGGATGAACGTAAGTGATACGTGGTCCGCACTCATCAGCGCGAGGAGCTCCCGAACGTCGTATGCTGGCGAATTCTTCCCTACTTGCGTATCCGGATGAGTACTGAACAACCTTTAGCCCTGCTAGAAGAAAGCGCGAATGTACAACTTGACCTTCACCGAAGCCCGTAATCATTGTGCGTCACAACGTTGACATGCTAATTCTCCTGATAAGATTTTCGAGTGCTCTGGCACGCTCTTGGTACATCGTTGACGTTCGTTAGGGCCTGCTTCACTTCAGTCTTTCATTATCCGTAGCAAGTACAAATGCGGTCAGGGTCCTCGGCACCGCAATACAAACTAATCTCACAGTGCTTCACTCAGTCGAGATCCTCCTCCACGTCCACTCCACTCCTTCCCGACAAGCTGGACAACATCGCGGTCATCTGTGTGACAGTGACTTGAGACTTCAGCAGCTGAAAAGCGTGCGTTTTTCCTACGCAGTCGGGTTCGTGTTTTTTCCAGCGGCTGCTCTGGCATTCAGGACTACAGTAAAAAATCTGGATGCTCGAGTCAGCTTGAAGGTTACCAAAATATACACTGAATTTACCCGATTGCACCCCTTGCAGGACCTGATAACATCAAACTCGCGTCCTTGTATGCGCTTGCAATCCACACCTTCGCAACGTCTGTGAAGCGGACCGCCGTGCTCTCCAATCTTCGACTCGGCTTCGATGTCAAAGCGTGATCGTTGGTCTTTTCCGGTCATGATGTAGTCGTCGATGTGGTTATTCCATTCAACCTGGCGTGATTTACGCTCGACCTTGCTAATAAGTCCCTCCCACGGCCTATTCGTCCCCTAATCGTCAGTTGATCCAGATGCCTTTGTAGAAGTGACGTACATGGGGAAAAAATCTGTCTTGCCAAAGGCGTACAGATATGCTGGATCGATGTCATTTTCACGTTTCGTGAGATGCAGCAACTTAGTCAACACTCCTCCCCTAGCCGACATGACTGCTTGCAACTGGTCCCTCATCATCTTGAAGCTTTCCGCCGTCGGATTCGTAAATACAGCATCTAGCATGTTTTGCGATTGCTCGCGGACAGCGCTATTGATGGTATCAAGGCCAGTGGACGGACGCTGGAACGTCATGATCCATTGCTTGGTTGAATCCCATCGCTCCTGCACGACAATCCCGCGACTCTTGCAGCAATTTCCGTACAGCTTTCGCTTTCCACAACCGCAGATGAAGTCGTCGGGATAAGGAAGGTTCGCCGCGCCATGGCATTCGGTGAGCTTCTTTCCGGACCAGCAGGGGCAGGGGCGAGGTGGGCGCGTCTTGGCTGCTGGCGTTCGTTTGAGTATCATGGACAAACGCGTCTTCACTGTCGGGGTTGGGAAAGATAGGTTCTGGACTTTGGGACGGCGAGCGCCATGGCGCAGGAGCAGTTCCACGAGGACCCAGTGGCCTGCCTGCACAGCCAGGGTCAAAGGCGTGTCTCCGAATGCGCCAACATTGACATCTGCGTGTTGCTCGACAAGAAGCGTGGCGATGCGCGCGGTGCGTTGGATCATGTTCTCTATGGTTTCTATCTCGCGCTTGAAGTCCGCTCGCTGCGACTGCGGTACGTGACGCTGGGCGCCGGGAGCGGTCATCGATGCTTGGCGGGAACGCAACACGGCGAGTTGCTGCATGCCGAGACACAAGGCGGTGACACCCTTGCTGTCCTGGTGGTCGACGAGGACACCTAGACGGAGGATTTCGTACGCGAGGAGAACGTCTGCATTCTTGGTAGCTACGTGCAATAGCGTCTTGATGTTTTCCCTGCGAAAGCGATACATGTTCTCCAAGAGCGCAGCCGAGAAGCCTGGAATAAGTACTTCTTCATGAGGCTTATGGTCGTCGATGTCGACTGCCGCCGCTAGCAGCTGATAGTTTCTGGGCAGCGCAAGGGCCTTTTTGCGACGTAGTTCAAATTCGTGAGTGTAGATATAGGACGTAGCGGCTGATATGACTGGGTCGGACATGAATTGGTCGATTATATGCGCCGGAAGGCACGGGTGTGAGGCGGTTGCGGGGGGCGGTAAGGACGACGCGGCCATGGTGGTGGACAGAGTGCAAGCTGTATTCAGCGCTCTGGCGTTCGGAGGGATTTGGGGTACCCATCAACTGAGGTCCGGGAGGGCAATGTGGCCATCAATATCCCGATGCGGTAAACCTCACAGAAATACGGTCTGCAGCTTGGGCTGGAACAAGCGATCGCCTGCAGTTAAATCTTTGATATTGCTCATCTACACGTCGGCTTGCAATAGAATGAACGCAAACCACGATGTCAAGAGTCAAAACTTATCGATATTGGTTTCGACGCGCCAACCCGGATGCAATCAGTCTAGCGGTTCAGGAACGATGCTAGGAGCTGCGGATGTCCCAACCACCTCCTGAGCCCTCATTCCTGCGACAGCAGACATGCCAGTCGCAGCATGCTCCAGTGCCCATTGCGAGTGTAGCTGCTGTGCACGGTGCGATTTCTTCTTGCATTCCGCTTTGTGCGCCTTCCAACTATTGGCCTGGCATTCCTGACTGCAATAATACACCTGAATTTAACAAGATAATCAGATCATCGTCCTCATGAATGCGAAAAGTATTGCGAGACAGCACTTACAAGCTTGCAGCTTCCGCAACACTTCATCCTTTCGACATCGCGACCCTCCACACGGTCGCACTCCTCCGCCTCGCAGTACCTGTAAAGCGGACCGCCATGCAACCCAATCTTTGCTTGAATTTCGATTTCCAAGCGCGGTCGTGGGTCGGAAACAGTTCGGATGTAGATGTCAACCTGCTCGTTCCACTCGTCCATGCGTTTCTTGCACTCAACTTTACTGAGCTGACCTTCCCATGGCCTTCGGTTGATGAAGTTTGAAATCAGATACCACCATACAACGATCGACGAGGGTACACGTACCGGGCAAAGAAATCTGTGTTGTTGGCAGCATACATAAACGCCGGATCCACATCGTCTTCCCGGCCGATCGCACGCAGTATATCGCGAAATATGTCGCCTTTGTTGTGCTTCAGCCTTTCCTGCACCTGGCGCATCATGTTCGCGTCAAGACCCGCAACCATAGCATTCTCCCGCGCCCGCCCAGCCTTGAAAAGCGGGGCAACTTCGGGAGTGAGCTCAGGGAGGCTGAGCGTGCGCACTTGATACGGCATGATCCACTTGTCCTTCTCGTCCCACTTCTCTTCGACAACAATGCCGCGCTTGCCACAACAAGCCCCAAACGTCCGTCGCTTTCCGCAGTTGCAGAGGAAGTCGGGCGGAAATGGGAAGGCGGCAGCCGCATGACATTCGGAGAGCACCTTGCCCGACCAACAAGGACATGGCTGCGCGGGGCGTGGGTTGGCAGGCGGCGTCTTCTTCATCATGGAGGAGAGACGCGTCTTGTCTGTAGATGAGAGTGGGAGGGCTTGGGTCTTGGGTCTCTGTGCGCCGTGGCGTAGAAGTAATTCTACGAGCGTCCAGCACCCTGCTTGCACGGCGAGGACCAACGGTGTGTATCCAAACGCACCGACGTTGACGTCCGCGTGTTGTTCAATGATCAGCGTAGCGATGCGAGTGACGCATTCGATCCACCGATCCCAAGATTCTGGCAGCAGAGGGCCGCGTTCTGCTGGCGGTACAGTGTGCAGAAATGCCGGCCTCGTAGCCAACATCTTCGATTCATGCAACACAGCAAGGTGAGCCAAGGCGCAAAACAACGGAGTCGCGCCCTCTTTATCCTTAGTGTCGATAGTAATGCCCATCCGAATGATTTCGTACGCGAGCGGCACGTCCGCTTCTCGTGCAGCGGAGTGAAGGAAAGTCTTGCCGTCCCCCTTTCGAAAGTGATCTATGTTGTCTATAATTTCTCGAGGTATAGATATCGGAAGTTGAGCGATTCGTGTTATGTTGGGATCGATGCATCCGACCTCTAAGGACGGGCGATCCTTGTCGAGGAACTGGAGAGCTCGAAAGCGGAAATCTGTAAATGCCGAGTTATAGATTCTCGAGTACTGCGCTTGTACAATGACATCTGCGTGCAGTTTAGCGATCAACTCCTGGGGAAGGCATGGATGAGAGATGCTGGACGACGTGGAAGAAGCGGGCATCGTGGTGGCAGGAACGCAAGAACGATCATCGGTTCTGGCGCTTATGTGATGATGGCGCGAATTCCCGTTTTGGACGCCACCGCCCTCGATGTTGTGAACGCTATTGGTGCACCACTATCTCCTGGATCCCGATAAACCGTGCGGAACCACTCTTGACCTCGATGTCGGTTTCACAAATTTATTTAACGAGTCGTGCGTACAAACCGGAAATGAGATGTCGTGCGAGGCGACCATCGCCAACATCTCGTCTTACGCGCAGTATACAATGGGGGACATCTCCGAGACACATCCTTGTAAAGCTGAACCTGCCATTGTAGCCGCCGTAGGCTGGCAGACCGCAGGAGAGCACCAATGCTGCACCATCACAGCTAGTCCTGTATCTCTTCAGGTACAGGAGCTGTTCTCGCTTCGTTGGATCCCTGACTACGCAAGACACCTCCCAACGTGATCTCTGCACGGACCTTGGCCTGTTCGATTGCAGCTTGTGACCGCGTTTCCTGCTCACGACGACGCTTGCTGGCGCACGCTGCCTTGTGAGCGGTCCAGTGGGATTTCTGGCACTCCTTGCTGCAGTAGACGATCTGCATCATACCGCGAGTCATTGGTGCATGTTACTCTGAAGACCGCGAGGCGCACTCACCCGACGACATCCCCCGCAACAAGAAACACTGTTCACATCACGACCTTCGAGTCGACCGCAACCATCCGCCTCGCACCGTCGATACAACGGTCCACCATTTAGTCCGATCTTAGCCTCCACCTCGATCTCAAAGGGAGGGCGCGGGTCTTCACCGGTCGCGATGTACGCATCTACTAGCTCGTTCCACATATTCATCCGCAGTTTGCACTCCGCCTTGCTAAGTGTGTTTTCCCACAAACTGTATCTCTTTTCAGCGACTGCGACGCTGTGATCGATTGTATCTCTTACCGTGCATGGAATGGGGCATGATTCGTGGCGTACAACCACGCAGGGTCGACATCGTCCATATTCAAAAAATCCCGAATCATCTTTGGCAGCCCTTTATCGTTGTTGTACTCTGCGTCCCAGGTTTTTCTCTCCTCCGTCGGCGGCGCCGATTGCACGTAGGAATAGATGAACTCTTTGAAGACTCGAATATTCTCGAGATCTTCGGGGTCCGTGACTGGCGGAAGTCGCTCGTCTTTCTCAGTATATGATATCATGCGTCCACGTTGACTGTCCCACTCCTCCGAAACCGTGAACGCGCGCTTCAAGCAACATTGACCGTACGTTTTGTTCCGCCCGCAGCGGCACAGGAAGTTTGACGGCCAAGGCTGGCTCCCAGCAGCGTGACATTCTGCTAAGAGCTTGCCCGACCAGCAGGGGCAAGGCGGGGGTGGGCGAGGATGTACTGCCTTCGTGGATCTCAGGATTGAGACGAAATGTCGTTTATCCTGTGGATCAAGGAACGTCAGGTCTTCAACGCGGGGAGGTCGAGCACCGTGACGAAGGAGGAGCCTTGTGATCGGCCATTGGGCCGTCGAGGCAGCAAGCGACAGGGGGGTATAGCCATAACCTCCGCGCTCGACATCGGCATGCTGTTCAACAAGCATCGTGGCTGTCTGTATGGTACGCGTAATATTCTCTTCGTTTTCTTCGTCCCTGCCTTGCGATTGCCTCCTTTTTGCGTACAATATCGAGAGGCCCTCGACAGCAGCAAATAGAGGCGTGATGCCCGCACTGTCTTGTCTGTCCACTGAAACTCCCAAACGGACGAGTTCGCATGCCAAAAGGATGTCGCCGGTGACTGCCGCCATATGCAGCAGCGTCCGCCCGTCTCCCCGGTCGAAACGAGCGATGTCCTGCGCGATCTCGTTTGGTACGATACCACGTGTCCGAATATACGACTTCTCGCCCTTGAGTATGGTCTCGACCTCTAAATCCTGTGGGGCATCGAGATTGAGAGCGTTCAGGCGGAATTTGTTGAAGAAAGGGGAGGGCACCAGGTTTGCAATCCATCCTCCGGACCTAGTCTGACGTGGCGGGAATTTTTCGACGAGGTGGGGAGGTAAGCATGGGACGCAGAGGATGCGGGAGGGCATGATGGTAGTCTGTGACAACTTGTTTCATTGCGCCGGAGGGAAAAGCCGGGAAGCGCATCGCGATCGGGACTCCCGCCGCATGCCTGGATGTGGAAATGCCGGCGGTCGGTGCAAAGTGCCCTAGGCCGGACCTCGTAACTCCAAACCGTCGGCTGGAGATCCATGTGAAGGGATCTTGTATTTTGAGCCACGTACTAATGAACAATCATCGTATTAGGATGCTTGTGAGCTGTCCGAGAGCCGTCAACTCCATCCCAGGTCCGACGGAACCGTGCCTCCCGAGGTCATTCTGCCACCGAAAATTTTAGGGACGTGCTGCCTCACGCTAATGAGAGCCGTGAGCGATGCTACGGAGCGAGGTCTGATTGACCCTTCACATTCACTCTAATGTCCTGATTGTCAAGTCTCCAAGTCGACGACCTCGGACGCATCATGCGACGACTCTCCCGGATGACGACCCAGCCCTTGAGCGAGTGAACCTTCAAGTTCAACTAAATGGGAAGTGCAAAGAGATTTTCAAGGTAGACAATAGGTGCAAGACGATAGCAGTTCATAACTCACAGTGGTATACATGATCGCGCCTTGAACGCGGTTCAGAATGAACGCGCAACGTTGAAACGTCCTTCGAAGGCGCGAGATCGGAAGCTGGGAACTAGACACCCATTGGCAACCTAACCAGCATAGTTGGCTTCGAGCGTGGCGTGAAATGCGGAGAGCCTGGCTAGAGATGCGTGATGGTGGATGCAGTCTGAAAAGAAAGTTCAAGAACTTGAGATCGCCGCCGATCACTCGATCACTGCTCGTCGAGGCCGCCTTGCTTCCTGATACGGACGCGACAGCGGCTTGTGGCATTCGACCTGGTTTATCACATCTCGACAAGGAGGAAGCTGACTGCAACGAAACCGTCCGAAAACTTTGATAAATGAGCCCATCTGCATGTGAGCACGGCGCACTTGCCCGGTGCCAAAAACAGAGATGGTGGCTGCAACCCCGACACGCGATGTTTATCGAGTCGTAAAACAGGACGCGTATGCGAGGACTTTACTGCCAGCAAATCCAGACATGCTGGTCATGGCGGCCCGCCTGCATTTGACTTGGTAAGAGACGAATCTGAGTCAGTGACACTTTCCGGACCGCTCTTGAGGCTTAGCGGGCATGCCATACGACTTGCGACGCACCCCTGTATTGCTTCAGAAACTTAGCCGCAGACCAACTAGAGGCATGATACCGAAGACGAGTAACACGCCGTAGAGAACGAACGAGCTGAGAGAACAACGAACAAACGAAAGCGCGTTGAACCTAGTTCAACGACTAAACCGCTCGTCTTCAAGCCGGTCTCGTGCCCGTATGTGGCGCACTACCTTCCCGCTCCGCGTCGCGTAGCTGGCCGCCCCTTCCGCTAGTGTCGACATGCATCCCCGGGCCGCCAGCGGGCCGGCGTCGGTAGTCACACCCTCACGACTCCATCAATATTGCTCTCCGCCTGACTCGCGCGGCATCCGGGATGTGCGGTCGCAGGTGGACGCTCCCCCGTTATGCGTTGCGCCGTGCCCTAAAACAGGCGCCAACGCCAGCGATATCCAAATCGCACGGCGGGCGGCAACGCGCAAGCGGCCACGGCTCTCGCAGCGGCCATCACGACCCCCGCGCCCTCGTGCCCTGCGCGCACTAGTTCGCGCGTACAAAAGGCGGAACGAGACATTGCGGGGTCGACGGGCTTTCCTGGATCCTCGCGGGCTTCTCTTCCACGCTCTCGCCTCTGAACGCTGCACTCTCGACCCGCGACCGTGCTGTCCAGACATCGCCGTGCGATATGACGTTCAAGAGCGAGATCGACGAGATCGTGCGCTATCGGCACGCGTACGCCCTCGCGGCGGCCGCTGCGATGGGATCCATATTCTACGGGTGGGACATCGGGCTCATCGGGGGCGTGCTCACGCTGCCATCCTTCATGTCCTACTTCGGGCTCGACCATATGTCTGCATCTGCCCAGGCGGACCTCTCAGGCAACATCGTCTCCGTGCTACAAGGCGGGTCATTGTACGTGCTCGTCTATCATTCCTGTTTCCTCCCTTTGTGATTTGCGCCACACGATATGATCATCATCGCCGTCATCATTCTTTATGCTGAGGTACTTGGCTGTACGACGACACTGACTCTCGCTCTCCCCCGCCCCACAGCTTCGGCGCGCTCGCCACAGGCTACCTCTCCGGCAGATTCGGGCGCAAGCCGACGCTCGTGTGGTCCGGCGCGATTTACGTCGTCGGGAGCCTGATCCAATCACTCGTGGGCATCGGGATGAGCCAGGTCGTCGCGCTGCGCGTCCTGTACTTCAGCCGCTTCCTGGGTGGCATTGGCGTGGGCATGGTGTCCGCGCTCGTCCCGTCGTACGTGTCCGAGTGCGTGCCCAAGTCGATCCGCGGGCGGTGTACAGGCATGTGCCAGCTCGCGAACAACGTCGGGATCATGCTGAGCTGTGAGTGCCTGCATTTCAGTGCGGCCGTTCGGCTGCTAATGAGACGCGTCACGTACAGTCTGGGTCAACTACAGCGCGAGCAAGGACATCACCCCGGGGACCATGCAATGGCGCATCCCATTCATTGTGCAGCTCGTCCCGGGCGTTCTCTTCATCTTCTTCATGCTATTCCAACCCGAATCGCCCCGGTTCCTCGTCGAAAACGGGCAGTTTGACCGTGCAGCCCGCTCACTAGCGACCGCGTCCGGTACATCCGCGGATGACGCGGCGGTGCGCCTGACGCTCGAGGAGATCAAACTCGACTACGAGGGCAAGGAGAAGACACCGCTGCTGCGCCAGGTCATCATGATGGGCGAGTCCCGCACGACGGCGCTGCGCTGCTTCATCCCGTCGCTCGTCATGTTCTGGCAGCAGGCGACGGGCACGAACGCGATCAACTACTTCTCGCCGCAGATCTTCGCCGCGCTCGGCATCTCGGGGACGACGTCCGGCCTGCTCGCGACGGGCGTGTACGGCGTGGTGAAGGTCATCGCTGTGTCGCTCACGCTCGCCTTCGCCGTCGAGGGCCTCGGGCGCAAGCGCTGCCTGCTCATCGGCGGGCTCGGGCAGGGCGCGATGATGCTATGGATCGGCGGGTTCTCCGGCCTGCACCCGCAGAAGACCGTCGTGCCCTCCTCGTACGTGTCGATTGTCGCCGTGTACCTCTACGCGGTGTTCTACTGCGTCGGCTGGGGCCCGCTCCCGTGGGTCGTCGCTGCGGAGGTCGCGCCGAACCACGTCCGCACGGCCGCGCTCGCCGTCGCGATCGGCGTGAATTGGCTGTTCGCGTTCACGGTATCGAAGCTGACACCGATCATGCTGAACAAGATCACGTACGGGACGTTCCTGACGTTCGGCGTGTTCTGCTTGTTGATGTCCGTGTGGACGTACGTGTTTCTCCCGGAGACGAGTGGATACGCGCTGGAGGACATCCGGTATGTGTTCGAGGAAGACACGGTTGTGCGCGCGTTACAAGACGCACCCGGAGGGAGGTTCTTCTTGGGGAAGCGGAGGGCAGTCCCGGTCGAGGAGTTGAAGGTGGCTGCTGATGCCAAGTCCGAGAGCGAGTCGGAAAAGTCTGTGAAGGAGGACGTCGCGGTGAATATTCAGGCGCGAGACTTTGTAGCATAGAAGGATGCAATTATTCATGATATGATATGAATAACGTGCATTAAAGCCTACCCACACCTCGTCACTTCTAGATAATGGGAGCGTATTGACATCAATGGGCATGCCGTCTGAGCGTATTTTGCGGCGGAGTATCGCTGTCATCACGTGTAAAGCAAAACGTTACACAGCGCGGCGAGATGTGCAGTGAGTACGAGCACCGCTATCGCGTCACAGAAAAGAACTGGACGTTGCACAGTATAATCGTCATATGAGTATCAAGCTATCTGGAAAGACAGTACGAACTCACCAGGACCTCTATAACGGATCGCGGTTGTGACGTAGGTCTGCGCCTCCCTGGTGGTTCGAGATGCGTATAATGGGCGTCGGGCGCGTCTTTGCGCCGGTTTGAAAGAGCGTCGTCCTGACTCTCCAAAGCGGGCGTGTCGTATTGCCACCGCGCTGCTGCAGAGGGACTCCGAAAGCGGTGATCTGCACGCCGCGCTCGGGGGTAAGACATCCCTTAGACAGCGACGAACGGCGCCCGTCGAACAATGGAAGGCGTCCCGCGGCCGCGCAATAGAGAGCAGACGATGCTCAATCGCCCCAAGCGTCTGTGGTGGGCGAATCGCGCTTCTCGTGCTTGCTGTGGGCAGCCTGAGTGTGACTGGCGTCTTCGGGCGAGCGTGCCCAACCCTTTTGTTGTGCATGCAGCGCGCGAGTCCCTGCATGATCGCCAACCACTCGTAGCCGCGACGTTTGGGTCGCCCTGAGCGTGTCGCATTGCCACCGTGTGTGCTGCTGCGGCGGGCGTCCAGAAACGGTGCGCTGCGAGCCGGGGTCGGAGTGAGGGATCTCTTGGGTATGTCGAGAACAGCGCCCGCGCAAGAATTGAAGGCGTCCAGTGACACCACGTCTGACCGCGCGCCGGAAACGTCTGCGCAGGAAGCCATCGGAGTGCGCATTGCGGCTCTGGACCCTCTTCACGCGTCGAACGCGTCGACATCCGGGTGGAGCGTGTCTAATTGCTCGCTCTCGCGGCCTGGGGCCTAGACCGGCGCCGCGCAGCCCGCACCTGGCTGGGCCATGTGAGGACCAGGGAGCTGCTGACGCGCTGACGCAGTTGCCAAAAGCCGGCTGGGTGACTCGAGAGAGCGGCCACGGGTGATGGAATCAGGTGGGCGGTTTCCCGAAGAACGGGGCGTTTTCCCACATGGTGGACCGCGCTCCCGGGGATATCGAGGGCTGCGGCCTCATGGACGGGATTTTTTCGTGTACGGCGGTAGGTGCTGGTGGTCGTGGATGGGGCACGGTGGTCGAGTGTTGGTTGACGACGGCGGGGATGCGTCGGGAGGTTCTTTGGTTCCGCGGCAGGCGGCGGCATGTGGCTGTTATGGCAAGCGCCGTCGTTGGCCCTTGATCCGACTGGGAGAATTCCATATCGGGTGGATCACTTTCGCATTATTTTGTGACACGGACGTGCAGAAAGTGTGAATCGTGTGTCGAGAGGAATTTTTCGTGGTGAAAGAGTTTTCTGTTTCAAGGACGCTCGCAAGCAAGCAATAATTTTGCCAGGCACGGGAAAACCGTAAGCGCTTACATAATCCTCGGGTCGCGGTCGCGTCCCAGGGCGCGTTTGCCCCGCGCCTCTCTCTGCCAACGTCGACCGACTCACCCAACGCCTCCAGCTCATCGTCAACCATATCCCCCTAATACCCCCTCTCATCGTATCGAACAGCGACAACAAGTATATCCGCACCATCGGCCATGGCGACCCCGTCGTCGTCCACCACCACACCATCACCTCGACCACGAGCCCTCCAGGCCGCCGTTGTCATCCCCCCTCCCGCACAATCCGTTAAAGATGACTCCCCCGCAGACAAGGATGAGAAACAGAGGACGATTCAGAAGTTTTTAGCCAGTGCAGAGTTATCACAGGTACGCTTTAAGCACTTTTACCCCGAGAGGGGGTTCCTGCCAGCCACGCGCTAGACGACGTCGCCTTGAATATCTACGCGACTCGTCGTGCCGTGCCATATTTTCTGCAACTTAGGCCCATGGCATCTCATTTTACGCTATTTTACACGCGAATTGGGTCGGTGTGCTGACTACCCCTGTTGTCGCCCTGTGGTACACAGCTCGCTCGTGGACTGCGCACACGCCTCGCCTACGCTGGTTACAAGGCTACGCACAATGTGACCCACAATACGCTGCCACAGCTCGAGCAGCAAGTGCAGATTCATGCCACCTCAGCGAAGCTTCCCACCGCTAAAACGCCAAATAATCACTACAATAATCCCATCACACAAGGTACCGGCTCGATGGCCGCTTCCTCCTCCTCGAAGGGTCTGTCGCGAAAGACCTCGATGCTGCCGCCCGCCACCGTGACAGCCTCCGCCACGCACAGTCTCTACGCTTCACTGCTTCAGCCGCCCCCGCCAAAGCGCGCTCGTACGATTCATAATCCGCAAGATCCACCGTTAGCCCCGCCCTCGAAGCAAAAGCCGAGTACGCCTCCCCGCAAAGCTGCCAAGTCTGCTCGCGTCGCGCACACCGCGCCGGCCAAGACTAAGAGCCGCAAGGACGACAAGGGCAAGCGGAAGGAGACGACAACACACGGGGCCGGAAGCAGGAGCCGGATTACGCCACAGCGCACGCTGAATGCAGAGAGCTTCGGGAGTGAGGATGTCGACATGAAGGCGGCTGCGACGCTGACGTCACTGCTGCACTCGCGTCCCTCAAAGTCCGTGACCGCGTCTTCGCCACGCTCGAGCATGTCTGCCGGCTCCGATGCCGGCTCGTCGCACTCGTATTCGAACTTTGCCCAGAGCTCGACGCGGAGCACCGCCCCGACCTCGCTCGCAGCGTCCCAGGACCAGGCGTCCTTCTCCTTCACCGTCGGCTATCCCCGCGCAATAACGCCGCCCAGGCACCGTACGCAGAGCCTCCCACACGGCAGCCTGCAGCTCAACGGGAGGACGACGCCAAAGGGTCTGACAAGGCCGGCGAGCAGCAGCCGCCTCGGTGGCGCGTCGACGCCCGCCCCGCCCCCTCCGACGGACACGGAGGCTGCGGACCTCATGTTATTCCTCGCGACGTCGCCCTCCCCCGCGCGTCCGGCACCGCCAAAGGACACACATGACTCTGGCTTGATGCGCACACTATCGGGGAGCACCCTCAGCGGACGGGTGCTGTTCAGCCAGGGGAGCGAGCCAGCGATCGGGGGGCGCCCGTTGCAGAGGGAAGGCTCGGGCAGCTTCAGCTCAATCGCCACCGAAGCGGCGGGTGAAACCACTGGGGGTGGCAGCGAACGCCTCATCGGTGTGCCGGTGACTTCGTCGTTGCTGAACCCCAACCATAATCGCCCCACGACAAGCAATAAGGTCGTCGCGCCACAGACACAGGACCACACCCCAGCGCCTATTGCTGCCCCATCTGCTCCGGCTGCCGTCGTTCCTGCACCTCTTGAACGCGTTCCAACCGAATTGTTGTTGCCAGCACCGACGTCGCCAACACACGCATCGCGACCGCACGCAGAGACTTTGGAGCGCCCTCAGCCCGTGCATACAATTGACGAGGCGAAAGCATCCGCCCCGCCTACACCTAGCAATGTGTCGTTCCAAATGCGCGAGTACGTCAACGTCACACCAACTCCATCGCCCTCGGCAGCTCCAGCTGAGCCAGCAACGCCAACTGGTCTCCGCGAGGACGTCGGCAGGAAAATATTTGAAGAACACTCCCAGAAGGAGGACGCGAATAAACATGTTGACGCGACGACGGAGGCGCAGCTCGGCGCAAAAGACGCGGAGACGGATATGAAGGACGAGCCTGCCGCCGGCGGACTGGACGCGGCACCCGAAGCCATCAAGAACACGGTATGACGGCGCGAAGCCTGACCCACACACACGCATGTAATCGTAATTGTCCTGGTTTCCGCTCCTGCCGTGTTCGCCCCGCTCCGTCTGCTCTGTCCGGAAAGACCGCTCATCGTGTATCGCGCCGCATATCCCATCATCGCATTCCCCGTGTAGCATCAACTCCGTTATCCGCTCTGCAGTCTACCGTCTACCGTCTACGCCCACGCTGTTTTCGTCTCCGCTTACGCCCCGCCGTCTGGACACACGCGAGCCAGACGCCGCCTATTTATCGGTGCCTCCGCTCGTCTCGTCTCGCGCACGATCCCGCTCACGACACGCCCACGCCCTGAGTCGCCCCGTAATGTCGTCTCGAGTTTTTATTTATCGGTAGTTCTACCGCCCCCTGGTCTATGGTCAGATGTGTGGACGGCCTTCACAGCCGCCATGTCGTCTCGATCTCGTACCCACCCCACCCTCGTTACGCCCCGTTTATTTTTTTTTCTCTCTCGTCATGTTCTCCGCCGTCCCAGTCCCTGCAAATGCTGATCTGCTGCTATTGTCGTCCGACGTTCACGCGCTGTCTTGTTCCGAGAGGACCTTCAGGTGATATAGTGGGATGTGCTTCGCTTGTATGTAGCCTTTTGACTTTTCTTTTCCTTCAGTACTATTCCTTATTCGCACGTCCTCTTTCCGCCTCTTGACCTCTCCTTCGATGTATAGTTTCTCTCTTTACGTGAATAATGCTTCAGGACTCCGTCTCTGTATCATACCGTAAATTGGATGCTTGCTAATACAGATACAAAGTAATTGACCGGCAGGTGATGGCTGTGGGACATCCCGCGGCGCGACGCAGCTGACAGTCGCGGAAGCATTCATCAAACTCCTACTACGAAGCTGTATAGTAAAACATGCCCTGAAATAAGTTACGAACCCCGCTGTCCATGTCCGATGTTTAGGGCATTGTGCATACTTCAAACCCGGTCATCCGCGACGTGACGATGGTCCAAAACAGCACAGCATGGAGCGGATCCCGAACCCTACCATCGAGAAGAACCACCTCAGCATGTGGGGAAAGTGGAGACCAGCGCTCTTACCGTGGAAGAGGCGAGACAAGAAGGAGCGGGGTTTCTTCTTCATCGGAGGTTCATCAGGCGAAGCCGCTTCTCTGTGAGGATCCTCAGCCGGAGGCGAAGGCGGGAAGTCCTCGCGGTGCTGTGCGGCCAACGGCAACAGCTTCTGCTGCGTCTCGTCGCCCCCGGCCCTCGCCTCCTGCTCCTCGGCCTCCCGCTGCGCGACCAGCAGGCGGAAGTGCATCAGCTGCTGCTTCTGCGCCTCGAGCTTCGCCTGCTCGTCTGCGAGCCGGCGCTGCGCCTCCGCGATCTCCTCGCGCGACTCCTCGTCCTGGCGCTGCATCGCGTCCGCGTAGTCCGCCGCGAGCGCATCCATCTCCTCGAGGTGCTTCTGCTCGAGCTTCGCGAGCTCCTGCAGCAGCGTCTCGCCCGCCGCGGTCTGGAACACGCGCTTCCCGTCGGCGACGAGCTCGCGCTGCAGCTGGAACGCGCGCGGCGTCGCGCGCAGCAGTTCGCGGATGATGCGGTGCGCGGACACGACGCTGTTGTCGTGCCGCAGGACTTTCGCGCCCGCGGCGATCGCGGGCTTGAAGAAGATGTCCTTGCTTTTGAGCTCCTGCTCGCGTGCGTTGCCAACTGCAGGCTCGACTAGGCCCCACATGTTTGTTACGATGATGCTATTTATTAGTGCCTCCTGCCCGCAGAGGTCCTGGAAGAAGCGCAGGTTGCGCGTGGCGGTCCCAGACATCCTATTGTCCGATATCCGATGGATGTAGATGATCCCGTGTAGCAGACGCTTTTGCCTATACCTGATGGGGAATGTGAATGACGGATCTGTTCATCAGGAAAAGGGTGCGTACTCATTCGCGAGATAATCAGCCACGATGTTCAGCACCTCCGCGTCGCTCTTCGCCGTATCGTCAAACCCCGGAGTATCGACTAGAGTCACTAGGCAGTCGTCGAGCACAAAGGGTGTCGAGTGCTCGATCTTGTCCGTGCATGACATGAGGCTTTCGCCTACGCGCAAGCTGGAGTTACTTGCAAGGTTGATGAACTGAATACAGATTAGCTTCAGCCGCCCAAGAGGCTGCTAAGCACGTTCGTCTTACGGTAGACTTTCCGGCGCCGGTAGGCCCCATCACGCTGTGGCGATAAGGTTCGCGTCAACGATGTGCAAGTGCTTGTCATGAGAAAGTACTCAACGCAATATGAACATCGCGAGGCTTGAATGATACGGGAGTAAGAGTCTGTTTCCTGGAGGCCATGAGACAGATACGCGAAAGGTGACCGGACGAAGTGAGGAGGATGGTGGGATATGCGACCGCGCTCCGCGCCATCTTATATGGCAAGAAAACACGCGCAAAGCTCACGAAGTACGCTCATGCCAGTAGAGCTTCCACGAGGTACAGTGTCTGCAAAGCTCTGTCTGTCCGTGATGGGTGCGCTTGATCCGCGTGTGCGCCACACCGTCGTGGCTATGAAAAGGCGCTCATGACCCAGGGTTTACTTTCATTTACAGCGTGCTGTAGCTAGCTGCATGAAATCGCACATCGTCAGGACTGGATGTCTCTCACATGTAGAATTTCACGGACCATAGTACTGTCGAGATGATGCCTTCTCGCGCGATGGCCCGTATTCACGAGGGAGCTGCTGATCCTCGCAGTTTGACGAATTCATATGAACTTGTAACAGTCATATAAGACGCAACGGCTCGAACCGTACATACCGCACCGAACAGTCCCTCTAGTAAATCTTTTCTACCCACAGACCTCCATGGACACAGAAGCGAGCCCCTCAAGAACAGCGATCGTGGCGTAAGTGCTAGTGCAGGGGTCTCGCCTTCCATACTCAACCCATTTGTAGCGTGATGGGACCAACGGGTGCTGGAAAATCCACGGTAAGCGTAGTTCACCGACGGCATGAGGCGCCCACTCACAGGACTGATAGTTCATCAACGTCGCTAGTGGCTCCAACCTCGAAGTGGGGGATGACCTGACGTCCTGCACGGCAGAAATAAAGGTGGCGCCGCCGTTCGAGCTGGACGGGACTGCGGTCTCTCTAGTGGATACGCCAGGGTTCGACGATACTACGCGGAGCGAGACCGAAATCTTGCAGGAGATCACTGCGTTCCTAGCAACGACGTGCGTGTTCGTCACTTCGTCCATTAGTCGATCCGCGCTGATGATACCCTGTGGCTCGCAGATATGGCGCGGGAAAGAAGCTCGCCGGCGTTATTTACCTCCACAAAATCAGCGACAACCGTATGACTGGGATGGGGCGCCGCACGTTCCTGACCTTCCGCCGGCTCTGCGGCGACAACGGCCTCCAGAACGTCGTGATTGCAACGACGATGTGGAGTCCAGAGTCTGCAGGCGCGCAGCGCCGGGCGGAAGAGCAGCGGGAGGTGCAGCTCGCGAGCGGCGACCTGTTCTTCAAGCCTGCGCTGGACAAGGGCGCGCGGATGACGAGACTCGACAGGGGCGTGAACTCGGCGCACGCCGTCTTGCGCACGATCTTGAAGGGCGAAGCGAAGCCCCTGCTCGTGCAGGAGGAGATGGTAACGGAGAAGAAGCCGCTGTTAGGCACAAGGGTCGGCACGGGCTTGCAGGAGTACCTGATGGAGAAGGCCGAGGCGCACCGGCGAGAGCTAATGGAAGTGAAGGAGCAGTACAGCCAAGAGATCGAAGATGTGAAGGCGGATGGGCACGCGAAGGCGAAGTCAGAGGACACAACGCGCGAGGAGGTCTCGCGACTGAAGCGCGAGGTGGACGAGGTTCTGCAGGTTGTGCGCCAGCGCCTGCAAACGCTAGAGCGTCAGCTCCAGCAGCTGCGCCAGATGCGTACCGACCTAGAAGCAAAGATGCAGGAGTTGACGAAGACGTTGGAAGCGTTCACGCGTGCTGGGAAGAGAACAGGTCCGAGTTCTTCCACCGCGTCGACCTCGAGCACCACGGCCAACGCCACAAATAAGACGACTAGTGTAGAGAAGGAAGTACCTCGTAAACGTGAGTCTGCGCCGAAAGAGACGAGCAGCAGCTCAGAGGGCGGATACTGCGTCGTCCAATGAAGGAGTTCTGGGCTGATCGCTGCGTCAAACAGATGTACTGAGATTCTGGCATATTATCGCTATGTCAGTAGCGGAGGCCGAAGATTGAGCTCACTCTATAGCATGGAAGGACCCACTGCGATCGGACTCACGATATTGTGGCATCACAGTTGTAGGCTCGACGGCTAGACTGTACTTATTGAGTCTATTATGCTACGTACATCGGACACCAATCCATACTTCGGCCAGTCGAGAAGCACGCAGCTGAGACTTGCGGTAGAGTCACTATCTTCATGATCAGGGACAAGAGGCAAGGCAGCTGGCAGAGTTCGGTAGTCGCTCACCTCAAAGTAACCTTGTACTCTTCACGACCAAAATCCTGCTTCTCGCACGCGTGCGAATTTGACTTCCAGGAACCAACGGCTATGAGGGTCATACCAGCCGTCCGGACCTCGTGCTATGTGTTCCTCGTGGTTCTGGTCAATGTTCGCTTCCTCGGTCGTGGGGTGGAAACTTGAGGCCATTGAGGCTGTGGACGTGGCAAGCGAAACGTGGTGTGTTTCCCTCGCGAACACATCTTCGTGCATGCGCCGTGGAATGAACGAAGGTGATTGCTGGCAACGTGCAGCTCTCGATTTCTACTTGACGTCAATATCGATCATGGGTTGCGATGATGGCATGAAGTTGAATTTCACAGACACACCTTTGCTAGTTATTTCGCCACTCCTCCCTGCTCACGAATCTGGACGACACTCGCTCACCAAGCCCGCAGTCTGGTATAGCATGGAGAGCTAGTGTGAATGATAGGTGATGAATGCTGAACTAAATTGGTCGTGCGATTACTGATGAAGCGCAGGCTGAGAAGAGGCAGAATCTCTAGTCTGACGCGGGGTAGTACCGCTATAAGACCACTGGGAAGGATGCGTAGATGATTCTCGCCTGCACTCGACCATATTTCTTTTCGAAAGAAGCTTTAAAGCGGGCAGTTCCCAAGGTTGTCTCCTTGGTCAAGGTAGTATAAGATGTGGAAGGAGCCGGAGCGCTGGCATCAGTGGCAGCCGACCAAGGTCGAGGCGCACTCACCTCAGAATATTACAAGTCTGCTCAACACTACCATGTCCACTGCTGGATACCTCGTCGCTGACCCCAGCAGCAGCACATTCCCTAGACAGATACCCCAGTCGCCATTCTCAAGTCGTCCAGGAACAGCGCAGCAGCGTCCAAACACCAACTGGACCGCGAACGGGACAGGAGGTTATACCCCCTTCAAGGCACCGGCTCACAAACATGCACACCACCTCCATTCCATTCCTCCAAGAGAAAAGTCGACGAGGACTCTAATCATCGACCACATGCTATGGGTTCACGCGCGTACAAGATTCGCGCAAGCCCGCGCGGAGCTGGGCATGGCGGATCGCACGGGAGGCTCACATTCCCCAAACTACACACATCGCGAGAGACCGGAGAATTACGAAGAGGACGAGGACGTGTTCAGCGAGGGAGAGGACGTGCACTCTCTCACGGCACGGGCAGGAGGGCCCGGTCACACTCACGAAGAGGACGAGGACGAACGGCTCGATATGCAAGACCTTGCGCTTGCAAGGAGCCTGAGACAGCGAGCAGAAAGCGTCGAGAAGGTGATCACGTCTATGCTCGAGCAACCTCCTCCGGTACCCCCACTACTTCCCGAAGACACGATGGAGCCTCCAACGTCGCCTCAGATGCATCCGCAGGGTGCGTCCCGGGCGCAGAGTCACGAACACCTCCTTCCGAACAGCGTGCGGCTCCGTCTTGCGCTAGGCACCGTGATCAATGATGTCTTTGCCAGGCGTGCGCCGTCCCCTCCATCGCGTCAATATCACTCGCATCACACATCCTTGCCACCTCCATCACTTCCTCCAGTTGTCCTTCCGCTTGTCGCGGTAGCGATGCCGCGTGGGATGCCCTCCCCACGCAAGCCCATCCCTAATGAATACATCAAGTCGCTCTACAACATCGGCGCAGATCCCGACTCCCAGAACTCCCCGCCGGCGTTGCGGTGTCCGCGCCATCTGCTCATGGGCTGCGAGATCTGTGTCGAAGCGAAGGTGGCCGTGCGAACGGGTGAGAAGAAGAGCCGCGGTGGCTCAAATAGGGCCGCGTCGACGGCGGGGAGCAGCCCTGGCGATGGTGGCTCGCTGGGCGCCGGAAACAATGTCTTTGGGTTGGGTGGCGGGGTGACCGGTTGGCAGGAGGGCAGCGGGATCGGGTCCGGGCTAACGAGACCAGGGCAGCCCGGGACGGCACTCCGACGCCCATCTATCCGCGCTCACGACGACGACGACCCGACCGCACATCCAGAGAACACGAAGCTCGCCGCACTCATCGTGCGCTTCCTGCGGCTCAGCGCGCTGGTCGCTATCGAGCTGGGACGGGAGGCGACGGAAGACCGGTCGTCCGTAGATAGCGACCCGCGGGATCGGGACCGCGAGCAGCAGCGCCCCGGATCGTCCACAGCGCCGCCGTCGTTGTCTCCGCTGCTCACTCCGCGTCTCCTGCCGCATCGCCCGTCCTCCACCACGGATCTGCATGCGAGCGCTTTGAGGCCGACGCGCGCGTGGTACTTCCTCCTCTCCGGATTCTTGACACGGACGGTGCTGGAGGGCTACATGACGGGGGGTTGGCGGGGCATCGAGCCGTTAGAGGTGCTGTTATGTGTAGGGTTGGGGCTGCCGCCTAAGGGCGCGGACACGTCACCTAGGAATGATAAGGGGCCGCCTGGAAGTCAACAGGGCGCCAAGGGGAAAGAGCGGGAGCTCTTTGAAGAATTCGATCCAGATGATTTACCTAGTCTGGAGGATGCGGTCAAGATTCTGTTCCCATCGTTGCGCGACATCAACCCGGCACGCGGCGGCTATCCCCCACGCAGAACTGAGGGCGCGGAACAAGAGTATGAGACCGAGATGACAGAGCGGCTTGCAAGAGTGAGTGTCCCCATACTCAGTATATTCACCTTCTGACGCCTGTGCTCGTCCAGTTTTACGATGTACCGCAAAATACTCCAGATGTGGCGACACATATGGAGGATCTTGCGTGGCAATACCCGGCAGAAGCTGTAGAGCGGGCGGCTTGCAGATTTTGCGAGGCTGTGGCAAGATGGCGAGGCAAACCCGAGCTAGAAACGGTGAGTTAACAGTTGTGTTTTCGCGCAGGACGCTTGCTGACCACCGGCACAGTACAAGAAAGCCTCGTGGATCATCGGCAACAGAGATACCAGACAGTCCGGCAATTCGATGTCAATAGACGCATTAGTCCATTCCACTCCCACCAGCCCGTCGCAATCCAACACAACGCCGAGGGTTGACAATCACTCCTCGCACCTCTCACCTTTGCCCCCTTATCAGCCACCTAATCCGACGATATCGCGCAAGCCAACCGTTGACGAGTACTTCACGCTCCCACCATCCATGCTTCTTCAAGGCCGCAAGCGGCGGAGATCAGAGGCAGAGCGCTCAGAAGATGGGCGGCGGATACCGACGCAGATGTTTACCTCCTAGTACTAGTACGACTGCACGACAGACCCATTCCCGCATCAGGACCCGGACCAAGTTACAGTTGAGAAGATAGCTGAAGCTCACGACTTGTACTATTGTCGCGTAACTTATTTTCCCGCGCTCTCTGTTTTTTAGGATTCGTTGAATGGCACAAGTCGGCATAGACCGGCGCAGACGAGATTACATAGCGTTCAGGGTTTGAGCGTACTGGACTAGGGCGTCGCCTATGGCGTTTATTTGTACCAGCGCATGAAGAGGAGGCTGCCATGACTCGGCTGCCTTCAGAAGGTTTGTCGGGATCGCCGTAAAAGGAAATGCGGCGGCCTACACGAGGCTAGCGAGCGATCGGCGGGTGAAACAAACTTGTTGCAAACGACCATCATGCCTTCTCAACCTCCTCGCTTCATTCCATGCCTTCCACCACAACTTATCGAAGAACTCCGTTCAGATCCTGTCCTATCAGCCTCCCACTCTTATATCTTCCGGGAACTTTTCACCAACGCGCGGCTCTCGTTCGTCTCGATGGTCCACGACGGAACAGCTAGGGAGCCGGAGCTCCAAGTCGTCATTCATGAAGAGGTCGACGAGTCTTTTGCAAGAGGTCTCGTCCCTGAGGAGCTTTCGAGGAATATGGCCCATGTCGGCTCAGGCGATGGGAAGACCTTCCTGCATATTGCCGCAATCAACGGAGACGTGCCCCTGGCGTACGAGATCATCCGGTTGGGCATCACACTCGACACGAAGGATTCTGAGGGGGCCACACCTTTATTTGCGGCGATGGAGGCGCTGTTCCCGTGGATGACACTGAAGCGTATGACGTCGCGCATGACTGCAACCCAGCGGGCCAGTGCGCGGAGGGCGAACCTGAATCCTGACGACATCGAGCACAACATCGAGCGCGTCACGCGAATCGCTACGCTCATCATCGAGCAGCATGCAGATGTGAATTTGGGGGCTTTTGGGAGAACGCCGCTCTCCCTCGCGGCCGAGATGGGGCACATGTCTCTCGCCAAGCTGCTCATCCGGCACGGCGCCCGCCCGCCTCGTATCGAAACCCTCACCTTCTGCGACCCCAGTGATAGGACCCGCTTTGCCTCCGCTTTCAGGACGATGAAGGCCGACAGACCTCGTCAGCCTCAACTTTGCCCATGTTGGTCAGGCCAGCTCCTATCCGAATGTCATGCCGCCGAAGAGAAACCATGGCCCGCGGGCTTCCTCTGTCGTTGTGGCAAGCAGCGGACGTATGGAAATTGCTGCTCAAAACGCGGCTTCGATTTTGCTGAACAGTGGGACCACGAAGACAAGTGGCTCGCGCCCTGCACCGTGCGCCGTATTCGACGGCCTACGGGAGACGAAGAGCGCGTGCGGGACATGCGGGCGGGCCTCGACTTCCAACTCCGGCTGCTCGACGCCATGAGTCCGGAAATGAGAGAAAATATGGTGAAAATGTCGGAGGACATCGGCAGAGGCCAGATGCTTCGTCTGCACACGCAAGGCACAGATGCGCTGAAGGACGTTGACCCGGCGTTCATGTACGGCTTGGATCACACGGACTTTTTTGCTCGGTATGTTTTGTTCCATGACACCCGACTTGTGCTGTTGCTGACGCGAACAAGTCCCTGGGAATACCAGATTAGCAAAGCGGAGGCAAAGGTCCGCATGGAAGAGTGGAATCAGGCCATCGACGAATATATCGCCGCTGGCGAAGACTCGAGACCCCGCTACGAGATAGAGTTAGAGGCTAAGATTGGCTTGAATGGCGGACCTCTCCATCCACAATGCGAAGCTGGTGGCTGTGAGCGGATCGAGGGTCAAGATGTGGAGAAATTCAAATGCTGTGGAAAGTGCAGACTGGTGAGCTGGACCTTGCGGCTTTACGCGTCATAATTATCTAATATTCTTACATCACAGATCGTCTACTGCAGCAAAGAATGTCAAGTAGCGCACTGGCAAGAACACAAGCCTTTGTGCAAGCCGAAGCTGCACGTGCAACAGCAGTTACGCTCTCAGCATATTATAGAGGACGCGGTGGCCGCTATGCAGATTCAAGACGGAAAGTTTCGGAGAGCCTGTGAGTCTCAAGGAATATCGATTGAAGATTTGATCGCCCGAAGGGCAGAGCAGGAAGATCATTAGTAGTCTTCAGCCTATAACTCGCCTACAATTCATTCCCATTTCGTACGCACGATTCGTCAATAGAATTTGTGCAGCCGCCATTGAGGTCAAGAGTTGTTTTTCTCTGTTTATTAGGATCCAGGAGATCGTAGTGTACCAATAGCGTTCGGGACAACATCGAGGGCGGTGGCGTCCAAAGCGGGAACTCGCGCCATCATCACATAGGCGCCGAAGTCGTTTCTTGCCTGTTCTTGCGTCCTGCCACTACGATACCTACTGCTTCCACGTCGTCGAGCATCTCTCTTCTATGCATTCGCCAGGACTTGCGCGGGCAGCAGCTGCACTTCCTCCATGGTCAAAGTACTCTCGATACTAGTGATATTTGACTCACGTGGCGTTGCATGTACTCCATCGCGTGGTAGAGAGGCATCCTTCTCGGCTTTTTGCTTACGGGCGGGTTGGATATGCAATGCGAGGGGTGGAAGGACACATGCAACGACCGCCGGCATTCCCTAATCCAGACATGCGGCGGGCGATCGCAATGCGCTGCGCGGCTCTTGCCTCCGCGACTTCGAAAAGACTTGTCGCAAACCACCATCATGCCTTCCCACATTCTCTGTATCCTAAGCTTACCTCCCCACATCATCGAAAAATTCCCGCCACGTCGTACCACGCGCGGAGGATGGCCTGCAACGCTGGTGTCCACCCCATTCTTCAACGAATTCCGCCTGAACGCGCTCAATTTCGATGCCCCACAGGATTTGGAGGTCGAGACCATACTCGAGGGCGAGAAGCCATATGTTCGGACACGTGGTATCGTACCAAACGAGATCGCGCAGGACATCGCTCGTTTCGACCGGGGAGACGGGCGGACGCTGCTGCATATGGCGGCACTCACCGGCGACGTTCTTTTGGCATGCGAGCTCGTCCGTTTGGGAGTTTCAGTGGACAGACAAGACAGCGCGGGTATTACGCCTCTGTTTGCCGCCGTCGAGTCGCTCTCGATACTGTACGCCAAAAGGAGGCAATCGCATGGCAGGGACGAAGAAACCGAAGAGATGATCGCGCGTACCATACAGACAGCAACGATGCTTGTTGAGCAACATGCTGACGTAGAGCGCGGAGGGTATGGCTATACTCCCTTGTCGCTTGCTGCCTCGATGGGCCAATGGCCGATCACAAGGCTCCTCCTTCGTCACGGTGCTCGACCTCCCCGCGTTCAAGACCTGACGTTCCTAGATCCACAGGACAAAAGACATTTCGTCTCAATCCTGAAATCGACAAAGGTGGTACATCCTCGCCCACCCCCGCCCTGCCCCTGCTGGTCGGGCAAGCTTCTAGCAGAATGTCACGCTGCTGGGAGTCAGCCTTGGCCGTCGAACTTCCTGTGCCGCTGCGGGAGGAACAAAACGTACGGTCAATGTTGTCTGAAGCGCTCGTTTAAAGTCTCGGAGGAGTGGGACAGTCGACGCGGGCGCATGATATCATACGCTGAGAAAAATGAACGACTCCCGCAAGTCACGGATCCCGAAGATCTCGAAAACATTCGCGTCTTCAAAGAGTTTATCTATTCCACTCTCCAATCGGCACCGCCACCGGGGGAGGGTATACAAATTCGAGACACAGAGCACAGCAACGGTAGAGGGCTACCGATTATTCAGGATTTCTTGAATATGGATGATGTCGACCCTGCGTGGTTGTACGCCACGAATCATGCCACATTCAATGCACGGTAAGAGATACACTCGATCACACCGTCGCGTTTGCTGAAAGGAGATACAGGTTGTGGGAAAACACACTTAGCAAGGCGGAGTGCAAGCTGCGGATGAACATGTGGAACGAGCTAGTAGATGCGTACATCGCGACCGGTGAAGACCCGCGCCCTCCTTTCGAGATTGAGGTGGAGGCTAAAGTCGGACTGAACGGCGGACCGTTGTATCGACGGTGTGAAGCGGATGGTTGTCATCGACTTCAAGGTCGTGATGCAGACAGTGTTTTCTGTTGCGGGGGATGTCGTCGGGTGAGTGCGCCTCGCAGTCTCCAGAGGAACATGCACCAATGACTCGCCGTATGATGCAGATCGTCTACTGCAGCAGGGAGTGCCAGAAATCTCACTGGGCCGCTCACAAGGCAACGTGTGCCTGCAATAGTCATCGTGAGCAGGAAACGCGATCACAAGCCGCAATTGAACAGGCAAAGATACGTGCAGAGATCACGTTGGGGGGTGTTCTGCGTAATCAGGGATCCAACGGAGCGACCACAGTTCCTGTACGTGAAGAAATACAGAACTAGCTGTGAGGGATGTGTCTCGGACCAGCACAAAAGAGGAAACGTTGACGATGGTCATCACGCTTCGGCTCGCATGGTCGTGGTCTCGTACCCATCCGTTCTACAGCGGCGGGTGTTGCCGGGCGGAGAACGAAAAACACAAGACACCCGACCGCTGTAGAACGTCTGGTGGGTTTCGACCGCGCGGGTGTAGCTCGGTCGCACGTGACGTAATTGCTTGCCTCCTCCGACGAGCCCTTGCGCTGTTTCTCGCTTCCAGTGCCGTGCAGCATGCAGCGTCGATGGATTATGCAAATACATCCCAGCAAAGAGTCGCACAGCGCTCTGACATGCCACTTTGCATGGCGGGATTGCATCGTGAGCCCAAATTGCCAGAGGTGTGGTCTGAGTACTTAGACTTCACGGCCAATTGCCAAAAGAAAAACACAAGAAAATCCGAGTAAATACAGCAATGCTAGGTCCCCGTTGAGAGTGGTCGCAATAGCATTGAGGCCAGAGGAGGAGGAGGTCGCACGGGTGACCGACAAGGCACGGAGCTACGTCACGTGCGAGCGAGCTACACCCCCACGATCGAAGGCCACCAGACGTTCTGCAGCGGTGCGATGTCTTGTGTTTTTCCTTTTCCGCCCGGCATCGTCCGCCTGCAGAACGGCTGGGAACGAGACCAGCATGGTCGGTGAAGGCGCTTTGTAGCGCCGAATCGTATATAGGCGCCCGAACCCATTTTCAACCTCTGCCGCGACGATGCCTGCCAACTCTTCTTCCTCGTCAGGCTCTCAGTGCCATCCATGCCTCCCAAAAGACCTAATCGATCGATTGAAGGCAGATGAAACCATATCTCCTTCAGCCTCGTACATCTTTAAACCCAGTTTCGAAGAATTTCGCCTCGGCGCACTGAAGCTATCTCAGGATCGGTTCTGCGTCGAGGTCGAGGTAATTAACCAATGGAAAGAACCAACGGGACCTCGACCTCAAGCTGCCTCCCAGGCGCTTTTGGACGACATGGACTATTTTCGCAAAGGCGACGGGAAGACGTTCCTGCATTCTGCAGCACGCGAGGCGGACTTACCCCTGACGTACGAGATCATCCGTATGGGCATCATCATCGACTACAAAGACAAGCGCGGCGTCACGGCATTGCTCCTCGCCACCCAGTACCTCGATGCGCTCCGGAAAAGTAAAGCATCGGCCGCCAGGCCTGGCTTTTTGCAACGTATTCCCGCTGCAGAGCGCGCCAATCTCACACCCGAAGCGTTCGACAAGCGGATCGAGTTAGTTGCACGGATCGCCACGCTGCTCGTAGAGCAGCATGCGGACGTGAACACCAGCGCATTCGGCCAGACGCCGCTGTCTCTCGCTGTGGAAGCACAGTGCTGGACTCTAGTCGAGCTGTTACTGCGACACGGTGCGCGTCGACCTAGAGTCGACGACCTTCGGTTCACTTCTCCGGCCGACAAGACGCAGTTCTTGTCGATGATCAGGAAGACACCGGCATCTCAGCCGCGACCAGCGCGTCCCTGTCCCTGCTGGTCGGGCAAATTGCTTTCCGAATGCCACGACGCCGGCGCTCTTCCCTATCCGGCCGACTTCCTCTGCGGCTGCGGAAAACGACGGACGTTCAGCACATGCTGCGGCAAGCGCGGAATGGTGCTCGAGGAGAAGTGGGACCACGAGGACAAGTGGATCATGCCCTACCAAGTGCGCAAGATACGTCTTCCCGACGTCGACCCGTCGATTGCGCCACAGTTCCAAGCTGGCCTCGCAATGCATCAGCAGATGATGGCGAACATGGACCCAGAGATCATGCGCGAAGCGTTGAATCATCTTCAGAACAACAAAGGAGATATGTTTCGTCGCATGTTGAGCGCTATGGGCAGGGAGGACGATATTGACCCAGCGTTCATGTACGCTCTGAATAACACGGACTTCTTTGCGAAGTACGTATCAACCAATTCTTCGGTGATGGCTCAAGCTGATGTAACATGCTACGATAGGCCATGGGAGGGTCAGATCAGCAAGGTTGAAGGAAAGAAGCGTATGGACGAATGGAATAATCAGGTTGACCGCTATATCGCAACCGCGGGCGATCCAAGGCCTCGGTTCGATATCGAGCTTCAAGCGAAGATTGGTATCCATGGCGGACCTTTGTACCGACGCTGCGAGGCAGAGGACTGCGATCGTGTGGAAGTCCGCGACGTGGAGAAATTGAAATGCTGCGGTAGCTGCAAAATGGTATGTTTCTCTGGCCATCGTTAAGGCATCATTAACGAATCTGGCCCCTTCTCAGGTATTCTACTGCAGTCAGGCGTGTCAAGTGGGGAATTGGACGGCCCACAAAGTTGACTGCAAGAAAAAGACGCATCGCGCGCAGGAGCTCGATTCTCAATGGACGATGGAGCAACTCACAGCCGGCATGTCTGCGATGCAAGGCATGGGCTCTACGGGAAATTTCAGTCCCTCTGCTGGGCCCGGATCCTTTCCCGGTGCAGGAATGGGACTGCTCGGAGGCATGCCAGGAGGCTGGAACGATTTCTGAGGGGCATCATTATTGCTGGACTTTCGGCTGATCAAATCCCAAATGGTACCGCGCCACACGCTTCTCGATTCCGGCCATCCCGTGTCGCATATCTTCGTGTCATGCTCCTCGCCCCGATATATTACATTGCCACACTTACGGGCACAACTTCTTACTACGCGGACACTTGATGAAGTTCGCGAGCGGGGTAGCATGCGTTGGAGATTGATCGCAACCTTTTTAGGGTCTATATAAAGGCATCATGATTTCCGCCCTACGGAGGAGCACCCAAACCGCCCTCGCTTTCGACCACCATGCCCATGTCCCTGCCGCCGTCGGCCTCGAGCGCGAAGGTTCATCCATGCCTCCCGAAGGCTCTCATTACCCGTCTAGAGTCGAATCCTTTCGTCGCCGCGACAGAATCGATCATCTACAACGCGGATTTCAACAAGCTTCGATGTAGTCTCTTGAGGCTGTCTACAGACCGTGACTGCATAGAGCGCGAATGTGTCATGCCGACCACTCAGCACCAGTGGCTGAATCCTGCACTCGTTCCGCAACACATCTGGGAACACCTCAGCCATTTTCGCGAAGGTGACAGAAAGACTTTCCTTCACACAGCTGTGCGGCGAGAAGATGTCCTGCTCGCGTACGAAGCTATTCGGTTGGGTCTACCGATCGACCGCAAAGACAAGGACGGCGCTACAGCCTTGTTCTTGGCGATGGAGTATATCTACGCCCTGGACATCGGCGTCAGTGACGTGTTGAAATCGTTGGGCATCACTTGCAGAGTACGTGCCCTACGTACCACGTTGATTCGCGACTAATAATTCCATCACAGGCCCTTGAATGTATCACACAGGTCGCCACGTTGCTCATCGAGCAACACGCTGATGTTGACGCAGGTGCGTTCGGCGAGACACCTCTGTCCCTCGCCGCGCAAGCTGGCCATTGGGATCTCGTCCAATTGCTTCTGCGTCACGGCGTCCGTCAACCGAACATAGAAGACCTCTCATTTTCATCCACCCAGCGCAAGGATCAATTCCGCTCCATACTCAGTCGCACCTCGATAGCGACCCCTCGTCCTTCCCGTCCCTGCCCTTGTTGGTCGGGACTCTCGCTATCCGATTGTCACGCGGCATCAGCGGTACCTTATCCCCCCGCATTTCTCTGCATATGCGGGAGCGAGAGGAGGTATCGCGCGTGCTGTGAGAAGCAGGGCATCCTAGTGAAGGAGACGTGGAATTCCGAGCAGCAGTGGATCGTCGCTATAATGCCACAGACGCGCACGCTGCCTGGCGCTGCCGACGTACACCCGGCGATCGTTGACGACTACGTGGCTGGACTCGACATGATGCCACAGATTGTACACGCTGGTATGATGGGGCGAAACGCGGGAGTAAAACCCGGGGAGTTGATTCGGGATATGCTGCGCACCATGCATCGCGAAGACACCGTCGATCCAGCCTTTTTGTTCGCGATGGATAAGACAATGTGGACACCGCGGTAAGTCGTGGCGTTCTTTCGTCCAGCCTATGTACACTCATTATTACTTTGCGACAGCCCGTTGGACACGCCAGTTCCTAAGATTGGTCGTCGGGATGATATGGTCGCATGGAACGACGCAGTCGATGAATATATCGCCACCCAGAATGACTTCAGATTACGCTTTGACATCGAACTTGAGGCTAAGATAGGCTTGGATGGCGGACCATTGTATAAGACCTGCGAAGCTTTAGACTGTGACCGCGTAGAACAACGAGACGTAGAGTCTCTGAAGCAGTGTTCAGGCTGCAAGCGGGTGCGTATCGTCGTTCTCTCGTGTGACGCAATCGACGCTGATATTGGCGCATCCAGGTCTTCTATTGCAGTCGAGCGTGTCAGAATGCGAGCTGGGCAGGACATAGGGCTGAATGCAAGACCAAAACACACCGCCTCCAGGAACTGCCCTCGCAATGGACGATTGAACAGCTACTAGTCGTGTCAACTGCGGCCAATGCGATTCTCGCTCGTGGGGAGACTTCCGTTCACTAAGGTTTGTATCAAGATCCATCTGTGTACCAGTGCTTATGATCCACGCCCAGTCAATCGACGCTCGCGTCCATAAGTCTCGTGACCCCTTTCCTTCCTCATGGCCGGTGTCGCCACAGTCGTCCGAAACGCACTCGCTTCCGGACCTCCAGCAACTCGCGAAATATGCAACAGTCGAAAGTGATGAATCCGTTTGAAGTCGGACAATGTCTCGATGCAGAGACGTAGATGGTGGACATCCTGAACATGCAAAAATTCTTACAATGTGAAGTGTAACTCGTAGACAATGAAACTAATATTTTTGGTCAATCGAACTTTGCTGGATGTGAGGGTACTCGGGGGTAGCTGCGCTTGTTGATGCCCGGACCATATCTCAATAGACCGCTATGTTCACGTGCAAGAATGAGGAAGATGGTCAGCGCACCTGGAATCGTCTAGTCTCATGTTCCTTGTGCTTTCTAGTACAGAGATAGTAAGTAATCGCAAACTGGCTGCCGAGGCACGTTACAGTAGTAGGCTCCTACAGAACAAGTACGTCTTTATTAAATGTAATGATACGTACAGAGTGTCGCAATTCTAAAGCGCGAGTTTTGAGCCTGGGGAGAGGTATATTCCACGGTGGGCAGTAGGATAAAGAGTGCGGATGAGAGCCCACCGTTCGTGCTGTTGGTGGATAATCGCAGGGCATAGTTGACAGATGAGAAGGGAGGCGGCGAAGGTTTGGAAGGCTCAAGGCGATGCGAGCATCCTGTCCGTCTCCTCACTACGGTCATACCCATCATGCCTTCTGTCCTTGCCCCACGACGCCCTAAACTCCGCCCAGCGCTCCTTCGACCGCTGCACGACCCTTGCGATGAAGCGATCGCGCGCCCGGTACACAGCGTGTGGGCGCACGTCGATGCGGTCCGTGCGCACACGGTGCTCCGTGTCGACGACCACGCCGAGAGCAAAAATTGTCGTCACGATGCTCGACAGCGCGGTGCTTGATGAGATCATGAACATGATGACCATCTGCAGGCGTGCGGCCTGCTGAACGGAGGATCCTCCGAGGATCGCTCCAGTCATCATACCTGGAATGGAGATAATGCCTAGTACGCTGAAGGGCGCTTCAGCACGGAAAGACGGCCGCGATGTGATTGTGGGTGACATACCTCATCTGATTGATATTCGGCGTGAGTGCGAGACGCAGCGCGTCGGTCGCAATAGGCTTGCATGCCTCGAAGCGAGAGGCACCAAAGGCAAGGTACATTTCCACCTTATCCCGATTTTCACTGGTGAAAGTAAGTATAGACACAGGCGGAAAATGTCCCATAGTACTTACTACAGCTCCTTCAGGACGTAGGTGACAGCCACGACAATTCCAGAAATAGTATTGCCGCAAAGCATGCCGACGACAGGAACTGGACGAAGCCTTCAGTATGGAACGTGAAAAGAGACTGGAAAGACCTACTGTATTGTTCTGGTTTCCAGAAAGGGTCCACGGACATCGCGAAACGAATACCAACAATTGAGACGGGGATTGTAGAGCCCAACATGCCAATGAGGACAAAAGGAAACTGTGAAAGCGTTTATTCTCATGTGCGCTATGTAAGCTTGGGATACCTTACCATATGGTTGAACCGTTTCTTTGACTTATTGACGACTGAGAGCGGTCGTGTGATACATGTCAGTCCGATGCAATCTCAAGACATGCTCCTAAGCAGACCAACCTGTCTCAATAGTACCCAATAAGTTCAACAAGACTACGAGTTTCGTGAGCATTTGCGGGATGCCGACACAGATAAGGAACGCACATGCTATTGCCGCGACGGCCCACGGATTGTTGGTCTCGAACACCTTCTGTAGCACCAACGCGACGAGCGTGAGCTGCGCGACGCAGCGCAGTGCCGCTGTGACCAACGATGTGCCGACTCCGAGCCCGAACGTGCGCGATACGACAGCGTCGAGGACGATGAAGGAAAACGCGAGTCCGACGTTGTCCCATGTCAAGTCCGTTGTGGGGGTTTCCGGACCTTCATCCATTTTGTTTTTGCTAAGCAAGGCCTAATTTAACAATGATGGCAATACCCGAGCACGAAGGAAGGTCCCCAAAGCTGGGAATGGGCTGGGAAATGAGTCGTGGAGGTAATGGTCGCGGTGAGAGACGCTTGCGCAGAGCGCGGCTTGGCATGACGTCCTGCCTAAATCGGGATAGCGGGCCGAGGCATTTTTAGCTGGAGACTTGTTGGGGTCTGGGACCGTCGCGTCTGCACGCAAACTTAAAACGTCGGGGCTAGATATATATTGAACACATGCTCCGCGAAAGATATCTAATTGTTGAGAAACGATCTCGTCGAAGCAATCAGCCTCCGTTGGCACTTATCCAGTAGTTATATACTCTAACGCGTGCGTCTCGAAGAGTTGGCGCAGAGGTTCCAAGAAGGTTACATAATGGTCTAAGATGATATCAGGATTAGCCATTGCTGCGTTCGCAGCTCCGAGTCGCAACCGTCTTCAGCGTACTCGCAGGTGCAGCGCTGCTGAACTCTGTGATCGTGAGAAATGCCATTTTCGATATGTCGAAACGCGAAATGGCTCACCATGGGCGACTTTTCACGTCTGAAATAAATGGAACGAGAGTCCGAGGAGTCCACTACCATCTTCAAGAGCAGTATCTCCACACTTAACATAGGTGCACGCTCCTGGCGTATGCATTCACCGCCTGCTCCAGCACCCGCTGAGAACGCAGCTGCTGAACTGTGTGTGTCTTCCCCGTGCATTTTATCCTGTGCGACTTCCAATCGCTAAGCTGGCACGTTCGACTGCAATAAACAACCTGAGGTCGCAATTAGCTTGTGAACGCTTGCATCCTAGCAGCACCAGAAACACTGAAGAACGCATCGAGGACAAAACTCACCAGTTTGCACCCAGCGCAAGTCTTGATCCTCGTCACGTCACGTCCCTCGACGCGCATGCAGCCTTTTGCCTCGCATCGTCGGAACAGCGGTCCACCTCGCGCGCTGATCTTGGCATCAACCTCAATGTCAACTGCTGACCTGGGGTCCCCACTTGTGGTGATGTAGTTGTCTACCGCGACGTTCCACTCGTCTGAGCGCGTTTTCCCTTCAGATTTTCCCATCAGGTCCTCCCACCACCTGTAGCGAGTGACGTTATGTTATGTCGACTTCTCTACCACATGACATACCTAGGAATGAAACTCGTTTCTTGCAACGCATGCATGAACGCGGGGTCCACGTGCGAATCTCCTTCACTGCCGCGAAGAATTTTCAAGACCTCGCGTTTCGTGACAGGGTCGAAGTCTATCAGCATCGCAGGCTCGGTATTCGATGGTTCGAGTACTTTGCGTATCCGATACTGTACGATCCGCCGCGCGACTGGGTCCCATCTCTCCTCCTGAATAACGCCGTCCAGTGCACAGCAATTCCCATACGATTCACGCCTCCCGCAACCACACAGAAAGGTTGGAGGGTAGGGCACACTGGCTATGGTGTGACACTCTGAGAGTGATTTGCCAGACCAACACGGGCATGGACGGGGTGGACGCGGTCTGACGGCCTTGACGGTATTCAAGATCGACTGAAACCGTGTCCTGCCCTCCGGTTCTAGGAAAGTAAGTTCTGAAAGCCGAGGCCGTCGCGCACCGTGACGTAGCAGGAGCTCTGCGACCTCCCAGCTCCCCGACTCGGCCGCTAGCTCAATTGGAGTGTGCCCCAACGCGCCTGCGTTCACGTCCGCGTGCTGCTCTACGATCAGCGTGGCGATCCTCGTGAGCTCCTTTATCTTCCTGTCGAACGTGTGTGGACCGTACTTCGCGCGCTCTGAAGGCGGGAAACGCCGTTCGACGATGCCCGACCACGACACGTAGTACCTCATCCTGGAGGTGAGCGCGAGGTACGCGACGGTGAGAAACAGTGGAGATGCACACTCGGTGTCACGATGGTCAACATCGATACCAAGTCGAATGACCTCGTACGCGAGGTACAAGTCATTCTCGCGTGCGGCCGAGTGCAGGAAGGTCTTCCCGTCGCCCGCGCGGAAGTGATCCATGTAGTCGAGGATTTCCTGAGGCATGAGGCCTGTGAGCGCGGTGCCCGGATCTGTCTTAGCGTGTTTGACTACTTCTGCCTCCAGGCGAATGGGATGCTCAAGTCTGAGCACGCCGCGACGGAACGCATCGAACTCTGGTTTGAAAATGTAAGACTCGAAGGTGCCCTTTGTAGCCTCCGAAATCAGTTGCTCCTTGAGCTCCTCCGTAAGACAGAGGTGATATTTGGGCTCGGAGAAGGACATCGTCGCGAAAGTGTGGTCGTTAGTGAGGAAAGCCCGGGCATGGTTGGGGGAAGGTCGTGTTCGAGCGCTACATTAGCCATGGAACTCCTTTTCGGGGAACACAAGTTACCAAATGGGCCGCCGGGCGGCGACTGGGACCGACGTCCTCCATCCTCGCGACCTTCATCTTAGACAGCTTTCAAGACTTAGTTCTCTCGCAGACGACCTCTACTAAGAGACAAGTCGATCAAACTTCGACAAGCTGTTTACTCGTACAATGCGGGTGCCTCTTGGAATCAAGTAAGCATTTTTTTCAGCTCTAATCTGTGCGTGGTTGTTCAAGCTCAAACCATCGAAGGCCAGAGCGGGTTGCGGTGCTGCGCATATCTTCGTATGTTACTGTAGCGCTCGTACAGGGTATATAAGGACCAGCCGTATGGAGCCACAACTCAACTTTCCAGCACACAACCCTCGTCGCTGCCGATATTCTTGTTAAGTATGTCCTTCACTGTGCCTCCCGCCGTCCAATACGCCCTGTCTGCTTTCGACCGTTCGCAACTTGAACTTCCTACGTGGACAACAATTGAGGACGAAGAACGCGCCAATGAGCCAGAGCCCCATCCCTTTGTTGAGCTCCCAACCCTCCCAACGTGGACGGCTCTATCAAATCCCCCGTACATCGAAGATTCATGCGACTCAGACGCGACCGATGACGATGACGAGATCGACGAGATCGATGAGATCGACCCATCTCCACCACCCAGCACACGTATTGCATACCGACGTCTCAATGCTGGCACGGCCGAAGTCGCTGTCGACATTCTGTCGGACGACGTTCGTGCACTTACGAACATCTCAGGCCTGGCCAGAAATGGCCGTAGCATAGTCGACCCTCTTCCCCTTGGTATACCGACCATTTCTCAGGTGCCGCGCCCCATCTTGTACAACCATGCTATGGAGTTCGTGAGTAATAATTTTGACTCGAGTCCGCGTATGGAGAATAACCACGGGGCTCCCGACGGTGCTTGTGCGTACAATTTCTTCAATGAAGGCCATCCTGCACTGACCCGGCATGCCTGACTCAAACGTTTCCAGTGACACCTCGTAACCTCCTCAAAGTAAGTACAGCTTCAGGTTCAAGACCAATACGCCCACTGCCAGCGCGTTCTCCGATCGACCGCAGGAACCAGCGGAGACAGACATCGAGCCAAATGTTCTTGGGAATGGTTCAATCCGCCTAGCCTTACTATGAATCACTACGATAATATAATTTTCGAACTCTCATGAATGTAAACCCTCACACGCGCCCTGAGCAACATTAGTCGACTCTCGACCAAGCATCACTCGCCCGCACTCTAACCCGCACCTCGGCGTGTGCGCGGAACAATTGAAAGCCCTCCGATGCGAAACAGGCATGGAATCCTTTTCGCCATGACAGTCAGGATCGCCGTCAGTACTCCTCATGAATACGTCTCATCGAAATGACAATAGGATGGATTGCTTGGCATCGTTCTCTTCCAGGTTGCCAACCGACCAGAGCCGCCACAGCAGCTCTGCCCCTGCGCGGCCTGCGTATGTTGCGCAATTTACACACTGTTGCTAACGGCTTACAACGTGCAGCAGGATATAGCCCCTAGTTTGACATACACGTGTCCGAAACTCGCAATACCAGTTTTAAGACCCACGCCGGCGGCGTTGGGGACCTCGATTTTTCCCTCTCGGTTACCTCCAGACTGTAGCGAGAGGCAGACAATGTAAGTTTATCCCTCACCCAACCAATGAATACCGCCACCATTTCTTATCTGATTTCATTCATCGTGGGAGATGGGCAGATTATCGTCTGGGAGACCCAATTCTGTACTGGCCAAAGCCACATGTGGATTTTTCAGGGTCTGACTTGGGCGTCAAGTGCCGCTTTCGCCACAAGATGCTAGCCTGACAGCGTCACAGCTGCTAAGCGGCCGCCTACGCTGAAACGTCGCAAAATACATCACATGTTTTTCGCAGCCCTCCCCCATGGGCGCGTCTGCTCGCGTGCTATTCCGGTCCCCCTGACAAGTACTTAAGGCCACCGCCCTCGCGGGACACTCCATCTCCAACAATCCTACCCCGACCCACATCGCAACGTATCATGTCCCAGCGCCCATTATCTCGACATCTCTCCCTTCCGACCGTAGCATCCGCCACCCACCCTCCCAACGCACTTTCGCGCCACCGCACTGTGGCCTCCGTGTACCTGGAGGTCCCAAGGTCGTCGGCTTTCCGGTCCATCACCTTCCACAATAGCAAGGTTCATCGCCCGGGCGCGTCGCCCCTGTCTCGCGCTTCCAGTGCGAGCACGATCACCTCAATTCATGCGCAAAGGAGCGGCACATCCGGCTCTCAGCCCCCGCCCCTGACGCACACTGCTTCTCTTCCAACGATTCAAGACGACGTCAATGACCCCAGTTGTCCGCCCGATCTCAAAGAGGCCGTCGATTGGAGCCGTCTCCAAAAGAAGAATGCGACGTCGGGTCCTCCCTCCGACGACGGAACCGAGGTTCCCAATTGGCCGACCCCCATTCAACATGCGCTACTGTTGCCTGTTGAACCGGACGATGAAGATACCAGCGCGGACGGGACAGTACGCGGCTTTGGCGCAACTCAGCTCCCCTCTGCTTCCGCTGCCAGCAGAACCTTTTCTGACTATTCCGGCGACGAGGAGGTGCTATCCCATTCTGGTAAGTACCTTGTACATATGTCTTCGAGGCGGTCCATAACCTTACACACTGTTGGTAGGGTTTGAAGGCCGCGGCGAGCACGCCGTACATTACAGCAATTGGATCGGAGCCAGCAGTCTCGAAGATGCCCGGAGTGAAACCTCTTGGGCGACAGAAGATTCGAACAGGGAACAGGATGGCTGCTATTATTAGGACAACTACTCGCAGAAAAATGGCTCGCAGTACGACGAATAGGAGTGATCCGTAAGCTGTTCAAGAAAATATGTTTTTGTCTTCTTTCAAGTGCCTCTCACGCTTCGTTTCCGTAATTTTGTCGTTCAAGATCTTTTACTAGATATCTGTTTCAAGTTACCGGTAGAGAATAATACGCCCAGCTCAATTTTGGGTGCTGTAGTCCTGGGCATAATACACCTGCTTCACCTCGATCAGGGACTTTCATCTTGAGTCCTGCGTAATCCTTCTGAGTTGCAAAATTTTCCGCATACTCTTCGCTAAAATGCTGTCTTCGACGTCTTTGAGCGAACGACCAGCTCGATTCCCAGCTCGACCGCGAAATATATAGTCTCACTGGCAGTATCTTTTCCCTGTTCCTCAGCAGCTCCTGGTGCACTTCGTCCGGCAGCAGCGATATTACTGGCAATAGTGCCTCGTTTAGTGGGCCGGAGAATGGCTTCACGTTTGTGTAATTCATGGGCGGCTCTGGAAAATCTTCCCGCCCTCTGACCTCGCTAAATCTTGGCGATACCAACTGGCAAGTATCGGGAACGGTAAATTTTACATGAATCATATAAATGCATTGTAGACACAGTCGTATACCAAGCATGACATCGACAAGGGAGCCGCGTATGTTACGAGAAAGCGATGCACAGACAGGACGACACACGGCGCTAGAAGAGGGAGTCGATCCATCCACCGATGCGCCCAAATAACCCCCTGCGCTGCTTGGACTGCAAGTCATCCATTCTCCGCTGCCACTGCCTCCGTTCCTCCGCCGTGGCGCGAGTGTTCTCTTCCATCATCTGAGAGAGCCTCTCGATTTCCTTCTGTCGGTCGAGGCGCGCCTGCTTCTCCTCGGCCAGAGACGCCTCCATCGCCTTCATCTTGTCCTCTGCCCTCTTCCTCTCTTCTTGGTACTCCCGTGAGATACGGTCTCGGTCGTTCTCGATCTTCTCCATGTTCTTCAGCAGCTCCTGGCGCACTTCATCAAGCTCCTTCTTCGTCTCCATGTCCTTGGCCGCAAGCGCCTCCTCCATATCCCGCTGGATCTCCACCAGTTGCTCCCTGTGCTTGCGCGCCAGCTCGGCAAGCTCGCGGTCCAGCTCCTCTCCCGCGTCAGTCTGGGTGATGTCCTTCCCCTCGTCGACGAGCTCTTTCTGAATACGAAGAGGAAGGGGGTGGTTGTTGACGAGGTGCCACAAGATAGCTTGGGCGGACTCGGCTGTGTTGTCATGTCGCAGCATGACAGCGCCCTTGTCAATGACGGGCTTGAAGAGAATATCGTCCGTGCGCAGCTCATGCTCGCGTGCCTCGCCACGCGCTGTGTCAACTTCACCCCACATGTTAGTGACGATGGCGACATTCTTAAGTGTATCGTCGCCGCATAGCTTGCGGAACATGCTGAAGTTCCTCTTCGCAATGCCGCCGACGCGGAAGTCCGAGATGCGGTGCATATAGATCACGCCGCTCAATGTGTGCCCGCTCTTGTACCTAAAGACACGGAAGGATATCAGCATTGAGACGTGGTCACACTAGACGTGGACGTACGTCGTGGAAAGGTATACCGCTATCATCTTGAGTATGTCCGTGTCCGAGACCGTCGTGTCATCAAAACCAGGAGTGTCGACCAACGTGACGGAGCGCCCGAACAGCTGGAAGGTATTGGCTGTCTGAACTTTGGATGTGCAGGATTTCAAGCCTCCTCCGACTCCAAGACTCGAGCCGCTGACAGTATTGATGAACTGAAAGCGTCAAATCAATACTTCTGTGGGAACATAATGATGTCGATGCTACGTACCGTAGATTTGCCAGAACCCGTTGCGCCCATGACCCTATAGCGAATAATTCCATGAGCCCACACAATGCCGGGACAACATGCCGAGGTACGTACGCGATGACAATCTCGTCAGGCTCCTTGACAGGCACTGGCGGCTTTTTGGATTGTCTGGACGACCTGTGTCCCGACGCGCTCTGGCGAGCCGGAGGTGCCTGCCACGTTTGCATTTGGGAGCCGTACGGTGATCCGTAAGGAGCCTGGGACTGGACGAGAGGACCGCGAGTTGTCATGATGGAAGAGAGGAGATGGTAACGAGCGAGTCGTAGACGCGACTTGTTCAACACGCAAGACTGAGCTGCAGACTATATACCAAGCTGGCTGCTCAGCCATCGCAAATCAAACCTGCGCCTCGTTGGCTCCTGGCCTTGGAGGTGCGTTTTCGCTTCGCATCGTTCTTCGGCAGCATGCTTAATAGTTCCAGTGCTGTGCCTTATCGATGTGATGCACGGGGCCAAGAACATATCGATTTATTGAACCCAAATATCACGTTGTCTGCGAAACGGTCAGCTTTGATTTCAGCAGCTCGTTTGCAGGGAGACGACACGTTTGGGGCAGTGAATTGGAGCGATGAAGCTGTACAGCCAAGCACACCGCATTACAGGTAATGGAGGCTACCGCACTGTGGGAATAAACGGCACTGCGATACAAGAACGCGACGGCCGAAGCTTGGTTGACATACGGAACCCAGAGACTGAAATTAACGAATCACTCACGTCCTACTACATCAGCCTCATGGTGTTGACCGAAGCCCAAACCTCCACTACCCCCATAACCACGTCCATCACTTGACCAATGGCCGAGAAGAGGCCCTCGTTCTCACTATCCTCGTGCCGCAGATCAGTCAAGTCGCGTTCCCACCGTGCGCGATTCGCCGCTGAAGTATTTTGAGCGTGTTGCGCCTCTGTGAGAAGTTGAATCAGCTCCTGTTCGCGGCGGTCGCGCTGAGCCCTCTCCTCGTCCAAAGACTTCGACATCGCCGATAACTTCTCGTCAGTCTCTCGCCGCTCCTCAGCAAACTCGCTTGAGAGCCGAGCGCGATCGCGGTCGACTTGGGCAATACGACCGATGAGCTCTGCGCGGACACCCTCGAGTTCTTTCTCTGTTTGGACGTCCTTCGCACGTAACGCGTCCTTGAGCTCTTTTTGGACCGCGCGCAGCTGATCTTGGTGCTTCTTGGCCAACGCAGCGAGCTCTCGTTGCAACTCCTGTCCCGCGTCGGTATCGGCGATATCTTTGCCTTCATCGACAAGCTCCTCCTGAATGCGCAATGCCTCAGGTGGGTTGTTGACGAGGGAGCAGAGGATGGATTGGGCTGAAAGAGTATTCCATGTATAGCGAACCATTCTTGCGCCTTCGTCAAGGACAGGCTTGAAGAGTAAATCGTCCGTCGCGAGTTCGTATTCACGAGCTGCTCCAAGCTGTTCGTCAACTTCTCCCCACATGGTAGTCACGATGACCACATTATGCAGGACAGCGTCTCCACATAGCTTGCGGAACATGTTGAAATTGCGACGAGAGACCCCGCCGACTCGAACGTCGGAGATCCGGTGCATGTATAGCACGCCGCTCAATTTGAATCCCTGCTCGTACCTAAGACAGACCGATCAGATTTGGCAGTGGATGACGGAGCGATTGTCGTACGTTGCACACAGATACAACGCGATCATCTTCAGGACGTCCGTGTCAGAGATCGTAGTGTCATCGAACCCGGGCGTGTCAATCAAGGTAACCCGTCGACCGAAGAGATCGAAAGGGTGGGATCGTACAACGCTCGCGGTGCATGATCTTAGGCTGTCGCCGACCGCTAATTTCGACCCGCTGACCATGTTGATGAACTGGAAGTGCCTTCAGCGTCGCTGCTTGCTCAAAAGATAAGCCTACGTACACTTGACTTCCCGGATCCAGTGGGACCCATTACGCTGCGATGCCAGTGAGTAGGGTTACACATACGAATATGGCAGACACGCACGCAATCACGACCTCGTTGTCCGACATTGTGGCTTTTGGGGCTTGCGACGGGCAACTGGAATAGAGCGATGGGAGACAGGCAGGTGGTGCCGGCGTTTATGAAGATCATCAAGGTAGATTTATCACGCGTGCCAAGGTTCAAACGTTGTGTTATGAAAGCGTGCGCTGCAGCGCGTGTCGGGAGAAGGCATCTGATAGCAAGCAGCGCGTACTGCATGAGGCTTCAGAGTTTGCGTGCATGACGAGGAAGACCAAATTGAGGCGGCAAGCGTCCATGAACGACAACACAGCATTCGTGCATTCGCACAAGACATGAAGGTGGGAGAGGGTGGGAGTCGCGTGAGAGGTCGTTTGTTTGTCCCTGTTAGAAGCAAACGACGAGGTGCTTCCTGTTTCAGGGATTACATTAGGCGCTCGCTGGTTCATCCTTGCGGCTTTGCTCACGAATACGTTTCAATATACCAGACGGACTGCTATAAAATAGTATGAGTAGTTTGACCGATTTAAAAACACGTACTGAACTGAAAAGTGCTGTAGATCGCCCGGTTGCTAGCATTCAAACTATGCCGAAAGGGCTACGTGTTGATGCTGAGCGCTGAGCGCTGAGCTGCTATGAGCTGCTATGACACAAGCACTGACACATCTTTGACCACGAATTCGGATGATTTGCATGAAGATGTGACAGTAAACAGACGGTCAAAAAGATAGATTGTAGACTCCATGACAGACGGCAACTCGCGCCCCAATACGCTCAAACCTGAGGCACACCTTCGCTCGGGCCTTGAAGCTGCGCTGGTCATTACCGCTTCGTGAAGGACATCCTTTTGCGCAAACCAGAAGGGGAAACAGGCTCCTGTTTGTATATCTGGTACGTTCCAAGCACTGTCGACATTCGATGAACACCGACCGATGCCGCCCGTCTTTGAAGAAGGTCCAAGGAAAACTATCCTCTCATTCGTGACCACGAGCACCGTGTTGACGCGTCTCATGCCGAAGAACGACTTGGTGGCGGATCATACGTCTCGACCGTCAGCCTCTCGTTTTAAAGGACGTGGGTAGTGTGTGCGCGCGCGCCCAGGACGATTCACCTCACCCTCCTCCACCCCACCAATTGGCTAATCGAAAAAAAAATGTGTACGATTTTTACTGCGCGATGCCGATCAAAATTGGGCAAGTCACAGACGTGGCGCTCGTTTTCGAACTTGTGAGCCCTCGGACGGGGAGTCGGGAACACGTACTAGTAGTATGCGTGCAGTGCGTTTATAAAACGCATAATCTGATACAGCCGGCTTACTTACTATGATGCACCTATAATTCTGCTGTGCCGTCCCTTATGTTACCGAATACGTATCGTAACACGGCGGCGGGATGGTAAGCCAGCACTAGTGCCCATCGCGAGCATAATGACCGGACAGATGTATTATCAGGACACATCATTGAGGTGGATAGTCATGCATCACAGGGGAAAGCGGCAGGTAGTACTACGGTGCAGATCCGGGGTCCCCCTTCACCGATCGTGGTCGGCTCGCCGGTACCTCTGAGACGACGTACTAAGTTGCAGTGGGTCACGAACATAGACGATGTGCATAGTCTATGCCAAGCGTCGTGTTGTCTGGTTTTGCGCTTGTGCGGAGGGCTAAATAGACCGCATATTCCGGCACGATCAACACAGACCATCACCGACACCCGGCTCAGAACGCCGAAATTGCCCTATACAGTACCGCACGGATCACCATTGTTCCGCATGTTTAGTGTCACGTGCAGCCGCCAAAACCTCTCTGTACTGATAGCCGATTGACCTTTTTCAAGGTGAATCGTAA
>ALYI01004039.1:0-12818 GCA_001969225.1 Ceriporiopsis andreanae CBS 279.92 | reverse complement strand
ATACAGCGACCGCCCGCGCTTCGTCATGGTCGACGAACTCTTCACGGGAGGACTGGCCATGACTATCGTGCCAAACGGCGATCTGTACGTGCTCGCAGATCTCTCAATCGTCGTGCGATTATCTTATCTATATGTGCAATCGCGGTTCGCAGCTGGCGCAACATGCGGAAGGCCTGCCACGACGGGTTCAACGCGCACGCGAGCAAGGCGTACCGCCCCCTGCAAGAGCAGCAGTCGCGCAACCTGCTATCGCGCTTGATCGACGACCCTGATCAGTGGGTGGCGCACTTTCAGACGTACGTGTCCTTCAACTTCTGAGCTTTGCCAATTGCAAAGTACCCGCGCCTGCTGATGTTCTGCATTAACTCACGTAGGACGATCGCCTCAACCATCCTATGCCTCGTGTACGGCTGGGCCCCGACGGACGTGGCCGCGCGGCGCGCCACCGTCGACTACGTGAACGACTTCATCGTGCGCCTCGCCACGCTCGCTGTGCCCGGCTCAAACCTCGTCGACGTGTTCCCTGCACTGCTGAATATTCCGCGCTGGCTCGCGCCCTGGCGGACGCATGCGGAAGAGAGCTTCGCCCGCGACAGTAAGTTTTTCGAGGGGCTGTTGGGGGAGGTACGCGCGGGCATGGTGGGTCTTTCCATCTTCCTGTCTACTTAATGACCTAATAAGTCGAGTTTCGCGAATTGAACAATGTAGGCAGCCGGGACGAAGGGCCACACGTTCGGCGCCGAGGTCATCAAGATGGAGCGCGAGGGGCTGTTTACGGAGGCGGAGAGCGCGTGGCTCGCGGGCATCATATAGTCAGTCCGTCTCCCAGCCTAGTATTGGGCTTTCCGTGCGTCCGCCTGATTCTTGAAGACTGATTTCGTCCTTCCAGCGTTGCCGGCACCGAAACCGTGCGTCCCGTCTAATTTCTATTCTTCGTCCTGTTCATGTCCCCTCACTCCTCTTCCCCCACTTCTCACCTCAGACATCCAGCGCCCTCCAAGTATTCACGCTCGCGATGGTCCTGCACCCGCACGTCCAGGCGCGCGCGCAAGCGGATGTCGATGGGATCGTCGGGCGCGACCGCCTCCCGACATTCGACGACTGCGACGCGCTGCCGTACGTCCAGGCCGTCGTGCGGGAGGTGCTGCGGTGGCGGCCGGTGTTGCCTTTATGTGCGTTTCTTCTTCTTTATGTTTCTTCTTCTTTATGTCCTGTCGAAACTGAGCTGGGCGATGACTGACCTATGTGCATGATGAAGCCCTTCCGAAACGATGCACGCAGGTGGGTCGTGCGCCGCGCTATTGATGCGCTACAGACGTTTCACTGACGATTTTGGACTGCCGCATCAGGACAACTGGTACCAAGGGTATTTCATCCCGGAAGGCGAGTTCTCCAATTTGTGCCGAGTCGTTGCGGGCAGAGTTGACGCCACACGCAGGAACGATGATGATCGAGAACGTCTGGTACGCGCTCCATTCACTCGATCCTCTTTTTTGTCTACTTATACGGCCACCACGGGCTTGCAGGGCCATGAACCACGACCCGAAGTACTTCACGGACCCCGAGGAGTTCCGCCCGGAGCGGTTCCTCGACGCGGAAGGTAAATTGACGGAGCCCATCGCGGACACGCATGGGCATAGCCATGCGTCGTTTGGCTCTGGCAGACGGTCAGTCATTCGCGATATCTCTCCTTACCACTTGCGTCTGTGTCAGCGTCATTTTGTCTGACATTTGAGGACAGCATATGCGTCGGGCAGCACCTCGCGACCCAGTCGCTCTTCATCAACATCGCGGTCATCCTGTGGGGCGCGCATATCTCGAACGCGATTGGGGAGGACGGGAAGCCCGTCGTGCCCTCCGCGACGGAGATGGTGGATGCAGGGGTCGTTGTGTGCGTGGTCATGCCTTTCCATCTTTCCTCCCCGAGGCCTGATGGCTGAACCCGCTTCTGAAGTCGGCCGGCCCAGTTTCCGTGTTCGATACAACCTCGAACGCCACGCGTGCGGGCTGTCTTGGAGGACGCGAAGAACGTTGGATGAGGATCGCATCTGTAACTGCCATCAGTACTTTCGGCGATGTGGAACAGGTAGATATTCAAGTTCTATCTACCAAGTGTCTCTGTGCACGCTACGTGGCGTTGGAGTCTGAGTGCAGTGTCTCGTACGGACTCCTCTACGCGCTAATAAATAGGGTTCGTGGGTATCGTCGACCACAGGGCACGTCTAGGTCTGTGGGGCCCGCTGGCCTCTACGCTGTATATATATCGTCTAACCTCTTAAGTCTGAGGCGTCATGGAGGAGCAACTCGATGACTAGTACTGCGACAGCACGTGAATAGAAGGATCGTTTTGGGGGGAGCCGGGGGTGAAGGCAGCAGGGCGCCGCCGCGACATCTCAGCAGGTGGGCGGGACAGGACGAAACAGGTATCCGTCGGGATGACTAAGCAAGGAGGACTTCGGCGCTGGGAGCGGCTCGGGCGCCCAATTCTCTTTACCGTCGACCACTCGAGTCTCGACCGCGCTTTCTCGAGATTTCCAGCCCTGCTCACCGCGGTAATATAAGGACATGATGACACTTGTACTAGTCTGATGCTAGTGGAGCGGCCGGTCCCGCTGAAACTCGCTGCATGCACCTTAATTACCCCCTCGGTCGCGGCAGCGCGACCTACATCCCACGCGACTTCTACGCCATGGTCCACCTATCACTTGCCTCTTGCTGAAGGACGGCATCGAGCTTAATTGCTCTCTGCTGCTGGATACATTACGGTACGCCTGCATGTTCCGTGACTGGCAAGGTAATGTGTATTGATAGAGTCGTGTATAGCCTTCGATGCGAAGAGGGTATATGACAGATTTGGGCGACAACGAATTTACCTATTGCTTGGTACCGACCCTACGATTTGCAGGCCGACTGCGACGACGTGCATTTATCAACCTGAATCCTCGGCATAGGACGAACGCGTAGACTTTGCAGCTTTTTACGCCGCTTCCAAGGATGCATTTTCGAAATTCCCGGACGTGTAGGCCGTGGAGTGCAGAGACGGAAGAGATTCGGGCGGGATCTGGTCAGTGTTTGCAGAAGGTGGTCTCGGTACGTCCCTTGCGCACGATAGTCGTAGATTCGGAGAGCCATACACTCGACGAGGAGCCCCCGAAGGTCATATATGTCCCTGCCGAATATCTGCTCATGGACTGACATTTTGGCTACAGGATAGCGGGATTCCGCTCGAAATCCCCTCAGAATATGGGCAAATGGCACATTAGACCGGCCGGACTACTTTCCCTACAAAAGTGTCGACATCCGCGTAGCACCCCCAAATGATGGTTATATACACCCTGGAAGTCCCATCCTACGCGTAGTCATGAATGAGCCCAAAGTTGAGTGCACCACAGAGACGGCCGGGACGGAGCTCGAGAGGCGCTAAATCGACGCTGACGCTTCGTCCGCGGCGAGAGATTGTGTGACTGGCTTCGTAAGTCGTTCGTTCCGCCTGCAGATATTGAAGTAGGCGTAGTCGTGTTCTGAAGCTCACATATCACTCTTCAGAGCTTCACAAGGTGACACCTCGTGCTTGAGACGTCTCTAGGCGAAAATTCGAGCTGTTCAAGGTGGTCACCCATCTTCGCACAACACGCCTCAGAATATGGGTCATTTTCTGGCAAGCATGCATGGGGACATTCGACAGTCCGTTTGCGACCAGGACTTTGATACGTGTTCAATGCACGAGCAGATGTTCGCCGCTCGCGCCTAGTGAGGCATACTAGACACTCCATGATGTTCTTGCTCGTCTCCCACTGCCTATACATGACCCGGTGGCGCACTTGGGTATAAATATCAGGTACACATGTACGCGAACTCAGCCACGACGAACGGACCCCCGCCATGGCTACCGCTATGAGCATCATACTCGCCCTGTTAGCCGCCCTCCTCCTCACGATACTCATGCGCATCATCAGCGACGCACGCCTCCTGAAGCGCATACCTCCAGGCCCGGCTGGTCTCCCCATTCTCGGAAACATCTTGCAATTGTCACAGCCCCAATGGCTGTGCTTCACTGAGTGGAAAGATCATTATGGTACATATGATTTCTACTCGTTTACTGACTGACATTCATTGTAACCCACAATGACATATAGGATCTGTCTTCTCGCTTAATTTCGCTGGGCAGAAAGTCGTAGTCCTCAGCGACTTTGGCGTGACGGCAGACCTCATCAGTGAGCCACAGATCCACTTCAGATACCAGCTCATCGGCATCCAATCCTCATTCTTACTCTTACTGCACAGACCGCCGCTCGGCCATATACAGCGACCGCCCGCGCTTCGCCATGCTGGGTGAACTCCTCACTGGAGGGTTGGCCTTGACTATCGTGCCAAAAGGCGATCTGTACGTACTCGTAGTGTCTTCAAGTTTCTCTGTGATATCTCATCCGGACCGTCGTAGCTGGCGCAACATGCGGAAGGCTTGCCACGCCGGCTTCAACGCGCACGCAAGCAAGGTGTACCGACCCTTGCAGGAGCAGCATTCGCGCATCCTGTTGTCGCGTCTGATCGACGACCCTAACGAGTGGGCGGCGCATTTCCAAACGTACGTGTCTCTTGAGCTTTGCCAATTGCAAAGGAATTATAGATACTTACCTGTGCCTACTCACATCCTTATGCTGCCTAGAACGATCGCGTCGACAATCCTATGCCTCGTCTACGGCTGGGACCCGGCGCACGTGTCCGAACGACAGGACATTGTCGACTGCGTCAACGACTTCGTCGAGCGCCTCGCGCCGCTCGCTGTACTCGGCGCGAGCCTCGTCGACGCGTTCCCGGCGCGCATCGTCGACATGTTCCCGAGCATACTGCGCATCCCGCGCTGGCTCGCACCGTGGCGGACGCATGCGGAGGAGAGCTTCAGGCGCGACAGTAAGTTTTTCGAGGGGCTGTTGGGGGAGGTGCGCGCGGGCATGGTCAGTCTTCTAGTGTTCAGATTGTTACGGCGGTGGCCTAGGATGAATGAGTCGTGGTTGACGTGTTGGGCGTGGACGTTATGGTTGTAGGCAGCTGGGACGAAGGGCCACACGTTCGGCGCCGAGGTCATCAAGATGGAGCACGAGGGGCTGTTTACGGAGGCGGAGAGCGCATGGCTCGCGGGCATCATGTAGTCAGTCCGTCCCCTAGCATGTGGCCTGCGGGCGAGTTTGCCGTACGTTCTAACATCAATGTTGACTCTCCAGTGTTGCTGGCACTGAGACGGTGCGCCCCATCTCGTCTTATTTCTCGTCGACCTGCTCTGAGGCCCGTTGACATTCATATCTTCTTACCCCTCACTTCCCACAGACAACCAGCGCCCTCCAAGTATTCATGCTCGCGATGGTCGTCTACCCGCACGTTCTGCGGCGCGCGCAAGCGGAGGTCGACGCGGTCGTCGGGCCGGACCGCCTCCCGACGTTCGGTGATTACGACGGGCTGCCGTACGTCCAGGCGGTTGTGCGGGAGGTGCTACGGTGGCGGCCGGTGTTGCCTTTATGTGTGTTTTCAATTTTCTTTTTATGTTCTCCTGTTCATCGTTTTGTTCGGTTTTCATTTATTCGATTTTCATTTATCTCTGTCCGTTTTTTGTTTCTGTCCGTTTTTAATATTTGTGGTGTCAAAACTGAGCGGGTGGCTGACTTGACTGTATGATGCAGCTGTGCCGAAACGATGCACACAGGTTGGTCGTGCGCTGCACTATTGATGCGCTACAGACGTTTCACTGACGAGTGCTGCATTAGGATAACTGGTATCAAGGGTATTTCATCCCAGAATGCGAGTCGCTCCATCTTTCTCATCGTACTGTGTGCCGAATTGACGCCACACAAAGGGACGATGATCATCGAGAACGTCTGGTACGCGCTCCATTCACTCGACCCACCTTCTAGATTCATTTTTGAACACACGGAACACCGACTCGCAGGGCAATGAACCACGACCTGAAGTACTTCAAAGATCCCGAGGAATTTCGCCCCGAGCGGTTCCTCGACGCGGAAGGCAAATTGACGAAGCCCATCACGGACACGCATGGGCGTAGCCATGGGTCGTTTGGCTCTGGCAGACGGTCAGTCTGCCTCTATCTCCGCGCCAACATTCGCAGCGCTGACATTCGGCATCGTGCATTGGAACCAGCATATGCGTAGGCCAGCACCTGGCGACGCAGTCGCTCTTCATCACCATCGCGGTCATCCTGTGGGGCGCCCATATCTCGAACGCGATTGGGGTGGACGGGAAGCCCGTCGTCCCGTCCGCGACGGAGATGGTGGATGCTGGGGTCGTCGTGTGAGTCATTATGCCTTCCAATCTTTCGTCTTTGAGATAGCTGACCCGCTTCTGAAGGCGACCGGCGCCGTTTCCGTGTTCGATCCAAGCTCGGACGCCACGCGTGCGGGCTGTCTTGGACGACGCGAACAACGTTGGATGAGGAGTGCATCTGCCAATGGGACAAGCAATCTCCGCGATGCGGAACAGGTAGATAGCCAAGTTCTATCTATCAAGTGTCACTGTGCACGCTACGCGGTATCGGAGTCCGAGATAAGTAAAGTAAAGAGTCTCTCGGGAAGGAGCAGTGTCTGATAGGAACTCCTCTATGCGCTAATAAATAGGGTGCATGGGTATCGTCGACCACAGCACAGGGCACGTCTAGATCTGTGCACCCGCTGGCCTCTAATCTGCGTCTACATCGTCCGACCTCAACGTCCGAGCTCGTGAAGTGGCGTCGCGATACAATGATGAAAGAGCAAGGCTATGAGGACGAAGCCAACAAAATTCACGAGAAGAACTGTCAGCGACTGTCGATCGACGCGGATAGATGGGCTTACAGGTCCCTCGTCATCGATCGTCCGTCGCCCAAGCAGCATCGACCTCAACGCTCAACCGCCACCCCGATGACAACCATATCCTAATCATGCGGCCACACTCGAGGGACTCGAGCGCCTAGCCATGGCCGCTGTCACAGACGAGGTCCGTCAGATCGCTGACAAGGATCGCGGGTAGGTAGTATGGGCCAGACTTACCAGCGACAGGCGTCGCGCGACGCAGGTTGGGAGGGGGCGCAGGCGGCAAGCCGCGCGCCATGCGCTCCGCGTTGATGCCTATGGCAGCGCCCGACACGAGGGACGCGATACTCAGTACGAGCGCGGCGAGGATGGCGAAAGACCTCATGGCGGATTGGGTGGTACTGGGGTGGCGGGAGCAGATAAGAGGGGGGGCAGAGAAACGCACTTGCGCGCCATTCATAAGTTTTTTCGACCGTGCGCATGCCGGCGCCGCATTGCCTCCATGATGTGGCGAACTTCGGGGCGATACACGCTTGCTGTGGCTTCTAGCACGGCGGCGTCCTCGCCTTGCTGCACCGGGGCGTGATGCACGAATCACCATCTCCGTTCGTCAGGGTCCGCCTCGACGGAACAGAACGTCTGTCAGAAAACAGAACGCGATAGGCGTACGCGGCCGCCGTCGTTGTGTATCTTGACGTCGCTTGTGCTGGCGCATCATTGCATTGCCAAGGACTTGGTCAGCGCCGATAAAGTGCGCTGCGCAGTGTGCCAGTGGTGGGGTGGCGAGCGAACCTCGCGTCGCTGTCAATAGTCTGTAGGGTCGGAATTCGCACAGGATGGTGCGGAGGCTGATGACATCTGGATTCTGGACGCCGTGCCGAGCGCTGGGATGGCCATGATGCTTACTGTATCTGCGATACGTACAGAACCCGCGAGCACTTTGCATGAATATGCTGAACCTGAGTATGCTGCTTGTCGTAACGAGGCATCCTTTCGTGCAGACCTTCACCTAACCTTCACCGGCATTTCCACATTGGCGAGCACGGCGAGCGCGACGGAGCAAAGCTGTCGTCTTCGCGTGGGGTTTTAACTGGTAGAATGAACAACGAGCGCGGTCAACGGCTCAGCAAGCAATATTCTGGAAGAACATGGCGATCAGTCATGTATTCATACCTTGTACAGATTCCAGAGGCAAGTAGGCCTCCTGAGGAGGACGTGTGTCTCCCGCGAGGTTGCATTGCTTGACAGACCCTATCGCAGAGGCGGATCAGCACTCTTCAAGTCGCTGACTGATGGGAAGGAGTCTGGGATCAGCCTCATTTTAGACCCCTAGCTGCTGGAACCGGCGGCTTTTCTCGCTGGCGCGCTCTTGAAGTTGCACCGAAAAAATGACCTCCCAGCTCGAAAAATGCCCTGCTCTGTGGTATACTGATGGCACCGTGGTCATCCAGGCGGAGAATGTGCTCTTTAGGGTGTATTCTGGCATCCTCGCCGAAAACTCACCCGTTTTCCAAACAATGTTCTGTGTTCCTCCGCCCCAGATTCGGACCGACGATACCCTGGAAAGCTTTGAAGGTTGCCCGGTCGTGCGCGTTCCCGACGAAGCCATCGATCTACGTCACTTTTTAGCTGCAATATTACAGCACAGGCGAGTAAACCTACTCCTCCACACATCTTAGAAATGCGACTGACGATCCGGCAGCTACCTCGTCGATGCCAAAACAAACGTAGAAGCGTTGCTTCGAATTCTCAAATTGAGTAAGAAGTACGAGGCGGCTTCGCTATTTGACAGAGTTGTGCCACTAGTGTCACCGTTCTACCCCACAACACTCGTTGAATGGGACGCATCGTACGCGGCTATAGGCGGGATGGCACTCGAGGGACGCTCCAAGCTGGCGGCTGCATTCCTCGCTCCGCAGATATTTCGCGAGGCGGACCTCCTGCGTTTTCTTCCTGCAGCGCTGTATCGTTGCTGCATGCAACGGATGGTACACATAATCGAAGGTGTCGACGCGCCGGATGCCCAGGATGTGCGATTCAGCTTGGACGAGGACAGCAAGCGTCTTGTGCTTCTCACCAAATTCACAATATTTGCGGTGTGCGGTCGATCGATGTTCAGGACGTGGAGGGGGGCTATTCCCGGGGAGCTCGAGTGCACGAATTTCCGGTGCCTCGCTGTACGCTGCAGGTTCACGGAGAATCTCCAGAACGCAGAGGGATTCATCAATCCCCTGAAGCGCCTTCCCGAGACTATATTCCGCGAAACGTCAGAACGGGCCGGGATGTGCGCATCATGCAGGTACGACCTCGAGCAGGACTATGTCTTGGATCGTCCGAAGCTGTGGAGTCTTCTGCCGTTGTTCTTCGAGTTGGGAACCTGGAGCGAGCTTTGCGGAGAGGAAATCGATGGTGTGTATTCGCTTGCGCTCGAAATAGTTCCACTCACCGAGCGTTACATACTGCAGAAAGTCATGTCTTCAAGACGCCCTCGGACCTGTACAAAATCGACGCTTTCGCTCGGGTTCTCCGGTGCGTTACATTCTATGGCTGTCGCTCCGTCAGACGTTGCTCACCTTGGACCTGGATAGTCTTCATCCCTGTTACCAAGCACCGGAAGTCAGGCGTGTTTCCGGTCTGGCTCAAACAGTATAGGTGCCTATCGATGCTCAGAGCACGCAGACCATCCGTACCGCTTGGCCCATGCGAATTTGTCGTAGTTATCACGTATACCCACAACACGCTCACTGTTCTGTCCTACTAACGGCCGTCGGACCTACCGGATTTCGCCGTCAGCGTGCATCCCAATGCTGTTCGGTATTGTTTAGCCATCACATGCCGCGTCCTCGCGCCACGCTAGCCAAACGCTAGCCGCAGCATCTACAGGCATATTTGCCGATATCGCGATACTTGTCATCAAGCGCGAAAGCGGGAGCTGCAAAGGGGATGGTCTGTTCATTTTTACGTACCGTGGACGTCAGGCTATGCTGGACATTGTTTGCCATCTTTCACACTTTTCCTTTATGTTCTTCCAGCGGCGTGGCGGGCAGAATGTTGAAACAATGCAGAGCAAGTAGGCCGGTAAGTCGAACCACTTTCAGCTTTCTGTGCTGGTATTAATACGAGTCGTCAGGAGCTAGTGTCGTACTCATACTCCAGAAAGCCCTCGGCACCATCGAAGCCATGACCAGTGCGCTTCAGTTCTGGGCGCCGGTAGCCTTGTTGGCGCTTGTCGTCCTCAAGATCGCACATTTGTTGATTCAGCAACGACGCCTGAGAAAACTTATGCCACCTGGCCCTCCTGGGCTACCTCTTCTGGGAAACGTCTTTCAGCTCTCCCATTCTCAATGGCTTCGCTTTACGGAGTGGAAGGAACAGTACGGTACGTCGTTCCCAGCTGCTTTGGTTTACGTGCACATTCACATCCGAATTCTGTAGGCCCTATCTTTTCTCTAAACTTCGCTGGACAGCCTGTGGTCGTGGTCAACGACGCTACGACTGCTGCAGACCTGCTAGGTATGACTGTTCCATGTCTGCGCTCATACTTGCGCTGGTCTAAGTAAATGCGCCAGATCGGCGCTCCGCCATTTACAGCGACAGGCCGCGGTTCATTATGGGCAGCGAGATCCTGACAGGCGGCATGCTCATCGCATTCATAACTTACGGCGACCTGTAGGTGCCGTTTCTTCACGAAATCAGGTCTGGCCTCAAACCAGCTGACTTCGTGGTAGTTGGCGACGAATGCGACGTGCGGCACACGAGGGCTTTAACGTCCGCGCATCTTCCGCTTATCAGCCTCTGCAAGAGAAGGAGTCCGCCTTGCTCGTCTCGCACATGCTCCGCGACCCGCACAACTGGGACGACAACCTCAAGCGTTCGGCAGCTTCGACGGTCCTGAGCGCGGTATATGGCTGGCTGCCCATTGACAACAGCGCAGACGCGCTTGTGACGCGCATCAACGAACTCATGCACCGCGTCGTCCTGGCGTGCTTGCCCGGCGCGTACCTCGTCGAGATCTTCCCCGCCATGCTGCACCTCCCAGAGTGGATGGCGCGATGGAAGCGGGAGGGGCGCGCATGGTTCCGAAAGGACACGGCAATGTTCGAGGGCTTCATGGAGGACGTGCGGGGCAAGATGGTGAGTTGATTGCGCCGCTTTGCAACAGTGGAGGATGAGCGCTGAGATATGCGCGCCGGTCATACAGCAGACTGGTTTGTCGGAACCGTGTTTTGCAGGCACACTGATCGAGGGTGAGAAGAAGTTCAATCTGAACAAGCAGGAAGCTGCGTGGCTTGCAGGCACAATGTTGTACGTGGCTCTATACGGCTCTTCATTCACCTAATGTCTCACTCCGCTTGCAGTGGCGCTGGAGCAGAGACGGTGTGGCCCAATCTTCTATTCTTTGTGTCAGGACTCTGAGTTTTTTTCAAGACTGCGGCAGCGTTGGCGGTGTTCATGCTCGCTATGGTTCTTTACCCGGATGCGATGCGCCGCGCGCAAGCGGAGATCGACGCAGTGGTGGGCAGGGAACGCATGCCTTCGTTCACTGACCGGGAAAAGCTACCTTTTATCGATGCGATGGTGAAAGAAGTCCTCCGGTGGCGGACAGTGGGACCTATGGGGCTTCCCAGACGTACGACACAGGTAGCTCTTCTCTTTATGATGAGGGCTCAGGAGTGCTGATCACTCCCACAGGACGATTGGTACAAGGAATTCTTTATCCCAAAAGGTGCGTTAAACAGAAACTAAGTTTGTGTGGCGCATCGCTGATAATTGGCAAGGCGCGCTCGTGATCTACAACGTGTGGTAAGCTTTTCCCCTGCTAGCCAGTCAAAATCCGTTTCACATGCGACCACAGGGCCATCAACCGCGACCCACGGTATTTTCCAGACTACGACGAGTTTCGTCCTGAACGATTCCTCGATGCTGAGGGTCGGTTGACTGATCTAATGCCTGATACTCACGGATTAGGGCATTTCACGTTCGGGTCTGGCCGACGGTAAGAACTGAATCTACATTTATACCCTTGAAATTCGCCTCATAACGAGGACAGAATGTGCCCCGGCAAGGAGGTTGCCACTCAAGCTCTGTTCATCGACATCGCTGCCATGTTGTGGTCTTTCAATATCGAGAGGGCTGTCGATTTGAATAACCAGCCGATTGTACCGTCGCGCGCAGACTGCGTAGATGAGGGCCTAGTCGTGTAAGTGCGAACTGCTCAAGATACTTGTGTATCTGTGCTGATCCTCAGTATCCTACAGGCGGCCTGCGCCGTTCAAGTGCTGTATTATCCCACGATCATTCGAGGTGGCCGCAATAGTCCAGTCTGCTACTAGAGTGTGCACTACTTAGCAGTGCGTGATCGTACCGTACTACGCCCTGCGAAGTAAGGAGATAATGATACATGACGTCAAGTATATCTGTCAGATGATTCTCTACAACTATGCGGCCCATATCCGCGCCACCCTTCTACTACCATACTTGCCTGCGGCCAAGGGACTTGAAAGTTTCGATGCCGCCGCGCTCTCCGCTATCTATCACATACCCCTGCCTCGCTCTATCCGAGTCAAATCCGAGTGCAGGACCTCGTCATCCCATTACCAATATCATCTCAAGTGTCAACAATCGCAACCCGATTACCTATCAGCGGCACGGTTTATTTCATTGTGGGTAGTGCGAACGTCATTTATATTTTTCAGTCACTGACCTATTTCCATCTTAAAGAATGTGACAGATCGATTGTTCACTGCTGACATCGTGGGCATGCTCCTTCTGCGATAAATAAGAGTTGTAGTCTCGGCGCCGCCTTCTCCAAGTCCTCACATTGAAGCCATGGCCAATGTGTTTCATTTCTGGGCGCTATTTGGCATCTTGGGCCTCGTCTTGGTTATTGCGCACCTCTTGGTTCAGCAACGACGCTTGCGGAAGTTAATGCCGCCGGGCCCTGCTGGGCTACCTTTGCTGGGAAATATCTTTCAACTCCCTCAATTCCAGTGGCTTCGCTTCACGGAGTGGAAGGAACAG
>ALYI01004038.1:0-11644 GCA_001969225.1 Ceriporiopsis andreanae CBS 279.92 | reverse complement strand
CCTTCCCTATATGGTAATGACCTCCACCGACCGGTCAAGCGACCGGGTCAGTGGGAGTCAGGTCAGAGGTCACTGACCGGAGCTTGACCGGGGTCACCTTGACCCCGACAACACTGATCACAGGTAGATGTAGGTTAACAGTATTATGAGACGGCCCCGCTTGAGTGAGGAGTATGTTGAGCGAGGGAAGATATTCTTCGTTTGGCGGGTATATCTGAAGGCTCTCCATCCTACAATTCCACAACGACCGAGCGAAAGCGTTGAACAAATAGTGCGAGTGCTGCTGCAGCTGCGCTTTGAGCATTCAAACAAACTGCGGTAGACGCGTCGTCCATGTTGTCGCCCTTCTGATATTGAGGCACGAAGTCTTCACTACAGGTGTTAATAGTCACCGCGTCAAATTCTCCGAACGCACTGAGTATGTCCAAAATAATCGCAGAAGCCACGAAAGCTGCCTCGTATCCCGGTAAATCGATGCGTAGCGATGCCAATCGGATAAGACGATATCGCTTCGCTGCCACGGCAGAGATGCCTCTTGGCGGCGAGCAGGAACGGAAGGACTTGTATCCATTAGTTATCTGCCAGATATAACAACGACAGTCGGACCTGTTCGTAGCATGGCAGTAACAGACGGACTACACGTACCACGAGTACACGGTCAAAGGGACTCCAACTCGTGTGTCAGCCACGAAAACATGTTCAACATCGCGCAGTTTACAGCTGTAGATGTGATAGGGAGATCCTCCGATGCAATATCTCGGATTGAATTTGGTTGTATGAGCGGTGTAGTTGTCATGTAGGTGAGAGACTGAGAGTGTATGCAGTTCACGACCAAGTCGCATGGGACCGGGCGCCTAAAGACGGACTACTGGGACTCCCGGCGCCATCATCTGATGGGACTTGCGGGACATCTGGGACTTTCCATTATAACATCTCGCGGAGGCTGGGAACAACAAGGAACATCTGTCCTCACGTCCTTCACGTCGAGGATCGTGAATCGGGATTCCTCCATAGCTTATACAACCAGAAACTTGTCGCTTTCAATACTTCATCTATTAACATTCGTCTTTCATGAGCTTCCTCGGTCTCCCGATAAATCTCCCGTGGTTCATTTTGGCGCACTCCACGGGCATGACACTGCTGGGCACTCGACTTCTCTTCGCCAAACCGCGCTCGCGAGGTGAAGAAGACACATCGACAGTGGGTCTCACAACCATCGCAATCGGCCTATCTTGTGAGTTCAAAGGTTACATTTCTCGACGTGATTGGCATGCTGAACTCAAGCGCAGATCTGTCAACGTCCTACGTGCCTATTGAGCAGAACCAATTTCTGTACGCTAGCGCTCCCGTTCGCGTCCTCTTGGCCTCGCTAGCCAGCATCAGGTGGCTGATGGTCAGAGGAGGGGACCCGGCCGTTCACAAGAAGCGGAACGCGCTGCTCGCTATCATGCTCTACGACGGGCTCGGAGGGCTGCTCCTTGGTTGGTATCTGGGGTCGTTTGATGGCAGAGTGCCCGGATACAAACTGTAAGTATGACGCTTTCTCCATGGACCAGCATTGATCTTTCTTGGTTGCTTTCGCAGCTTTTAATATTACGGCTGGTCACTGTCGATGGAAATAATGCTTCAGCTTCGCGAGCGTTTGGGGAGTCCGGGTCAAAAAGATGCCCGAGTCCTGAATTTGATTGACGCAGGACGGGATTCCGAGGCGTCTCGAACGTGTCATTATACTCAACATCAACGCGTAGGTTTACTCTGAAACAGATGCTGTTTTCGTCTATCACGCTAGCTGTGACCTAAGATGGACTTATAGCGTGTCACGCGAAATGGGAAATCACTTACTACTTGTCGCATAAGGCGATGTGCAGCAAATCTTGAACTCGTATGTCTAGCTATACAGCCCTCTAGGCAACTGGTGCGTATGCTCCCATGAGCGCCTATGTGGCGTTTCTGGAGGTGTCAGAAAGGGTAATACACTCGTCTCTGGCTTCCTAGCAAGGAAAGTTACAAATAGCGAAGACGAGACATCTTGAGCGCAAAGTAATGCATCTTGTCTCGCGTCATTTGTAGAAACAGAACTCAGCGTACAGTCCAAGATGTCCCAGACTGGTGTATCGTAGATGGCATATTCGGAGAACTGATTTACCACACTTAAATCGAGACTCTAGTACATTCGAAAGAGCTAAGTTCGTCGTTCAGACCCTGGAGGCTACTGTAGCCGGGATAACTGATTGGGTAGGAGATCCCTGTGCAATTATAGTCACTGATGTATCACAACTGATTAGTCTTCCCCGTAAATTCAACATGTATCGGAAAGTGGCTTACGGGTAGAAGAGACAATGCCAGCCTACATCCGGCCCCAACGAGGAGACTTCGTTATCAAATGGGGCTGGGATATTTTCGCATTGACCGTCCGTGATCGTGAGCAGCCCACACGTTCCGCCGTAGGAGAAATCCGTGCAAAGAAAGAGCTTTCCGGTGACTAGCTCAGTACGCGCCTGTCGTGACGATAGTTAGTCTCAGTCTGGAGGGCACACAGGCGTTGGTACGAACCTCGACCAACGGGTTGGCGGTCACTACGATCGCCATGACGCCTACGATTGACAGGGAGCTGAGATTGAGCTGCATGGTAGCCGGGTGGGGATTAATGTATCATATTCCGCGCGGCCTGTAGTGTTATATACGAACGTCTCGCCGTTAGCACAAAACCTTCCATGCGAGCCAAGAGAACCAGAACAACAATTGACGCTCCGGTCTCAAGCGGACGTCAAGTTCATTTCCACCCATCTACTTGACCTGGTCTTTTGTTCACTTACGGCGCCGACTGATGGAGGCAGCGCCTGGCAGCACGCGGCGTGCCAATACTTGCGGCGCCCATCCTGTACCATCTAGGCACGAACGAGCTCAGGGGTCTTTTATGTGAGGAGGGGAGCCTTTCAAGTAGAAGCCATCCTGCCAGTGATATAGTACGCATATGATTATGAAAGCATGAGCTAAGCGACATGGTTCAAGCTGCTCTAGGACTCTCAGTGATGTGAAGAGGTGCAGAATAAACGAAGGCACCTACAGATAGATAGATAAGTGCTCAGTCGCTTGAGCATACGAATGAGCTGAGAAGGTCATTCAAATCGACATCCACAAGGCTAGCGTAGCCCGGGAAGGCAATCGGGAAAGCCAAACCGGCGCAGTCGTAGTCGCTGAGATGCCATGAGCATTTTGCACTGATAGTTCTTTTGAAAGATTGTACATACTCGAAGAAGTTGCATGCCCAGCCTGAATCGGGGCTGATAGAGGATATTTCATTGTCGAAGGCCGGGGGAAAGTTCTGGCATTGGGCGTCGTTGAACCTGATGAGCGTGCAATTCCCCGAGAAATTGATATCTGTGCAGGCAAAGACATCGTTTGACATCCCGGCATTTCGCGTCTAAAAGGCGATGAGCACGAGATGGGGCTCGTGATGAATGTCGACATACCTGTATCGTTGGACTAGCGCTGACCAAACGTGTTGCATAGGCCAAGAGACCAGCGAGAGGAGCCAGATTGAGAGCGATGCGCATGTTGAGTTTCTTGCGATGAGATGACTCCAGCGGAGGACTCGGATAGTTCGACTCTCTAGACAATTCGAGTCTTATATCTCGTAGGATGAGCTGTGGGCGTCACGTATCAACTAAAGCAAGGAGGTGACATTCTATTACACCGATACGAGACAAGTGTAGAGCTGTATTCGCCGTATACTATCCTGGCGACACCTAGAAGATTTGCCCGTGTACGTTGCTGACTTGCATGTGAAGATGTGTTGATAATGCTCCATATGTCGGCGGTCCGAGTCCTAACATAGGCAAAGGCCGGATGAACGCACGGATATAAAGAAATTCGACGCATGCGACCTGCTCGCCGAGCAGTGCCGCGTCTCGCTAGAAGGAGCGCTCTCAAGTGAAGAGCGTCCCGATGACAGGATCGGCACCGACAGCGCATAGCGTGAGGTTTGATAGATGCGGGAGGGCTAGCAGGTTATTGACCGAGGTTCAGCGGCGCGCATACCGCGTGCATGATGGTATGTCTTGATCATCGCGCTTAGTTCTGATGCAGACTGACATCCTCCCGGAATTATGGACTTGGTCAATGGATTGCAAGAGGCGATGGCAAATAAACGTCTTTGAGAGTGCACGTTGGCGAAACAGCTGATCGTTTCAGTCTGAAGACGTGCCGAAAGCATGCAGCGGACCACTTACGGGTATCAAAACTTCGTAGGCAGGAACCTGCATTGTTTTACACGCTCTGGGGATAACGCGTGGGTTTCGCTGACTGCCCGTTTCTCGTCGAGACGTCTGGCGCCAGTAAGGACTTGTGCGATTGTCAGATGCGGTACGCATAATCCTTCCAGAGACGACAATGAGGTCGTCGTCGGAACGCGAGGCCTCAAGCCGAGGGCCAGCTGCAGCAGGATGGGGAAGAGGGCTGCGAACTGGAAGACAATCTATTGTGAGAAGCTCGTATTGCGGAAGGGGCAGACTCGAAGACGTCCTTGGGGGACGGTGCGATCTATTGCAAGGTACTCCTGCGTGCTATTGATTGACAAGCATCCCGCAGGATGCTGTGAATAGGGTGAATACGAGGCTAGTCAACCACGGGACGTTGGCACGGATCGCGGCCTCGCTGGATTTGAAAATTCGAGGACGAAGCCAAAGAGATCGCGCTTAAGAGATCAGAACTGTAGTTATACCTCGTGAAGCTGCTTGTTGAAACATCTGGAGAATTGCACTTGCAGAGTCCTGCTGCGGCGTTGTATGGTTCGATCATAGACACTGTCTTGACCGCTGGAAAGCCAGTCCTGGACGTACCGATCAGTCCTTCGCAAGCATCCGTATCATAGACACACTAACCTCGCAACTAGCTGTTCGACTCTGGAGGGGAAGACGCGGACGCGTTCTCAATCATCCCTTCAAGTGTAGCTTAAACCGCTAGAACCTGGGTTGGAAAGGCTCAGGGATGATAAGTAGCATCTGGGGAGAATAGGCTGTGGCATGCGCGGTCGATGTTGAGGTCGCCGGTCGACTGCGTCATGATGTCTTGATGCTGCCGGAAAGCGCGCTGTATGCCTTGAGGGATCCCTCAGTATGGCGGTGCTGAGGAGGATCGTGAGATCGTTGGCAGCACTGATGTTCGAGTGCGAGTAGATAGGAGCGCGCATACCACGATTACTGATGCAAAACAGAAACAATAGAGATGTTAGGTTATATATGACAACCGATACAACAAACAACAGAGCAGAGAGTAGCAGAACGACGCATCTGTATCGCGCATAGAACTGACTCCAGTACAATAACTTCCCCGTCCATCTGCCTCGCGGACTCAGCACCATCATATCTTCTACATCGTCGCACACGCCGGCGGTCGTATGGTCGTGTCGTTGTGGGTCGCGAAACCGTGCTCTCCGCCGCATCGCGCCACCGCCCGTCACTTCACCTCTTGATTGCCATCTTCAACCTCTGCCATCCACATTCCAGGTCCTTCCGTACATTGAGCGGAGTGCAGTGCGCGCTCACACGGTGATCTTGCGCTGGTTCTGCTTGCTCTTCTTCTCCGAGTCCTTGTGGGAGAGGAACTCGACCTCCGTCGCCAGCGGGCCCGCGAGCTTCTGGCCCTCGGTATACCCGAGCACGCTGTGCTTGAAGTGCTTCCCGATGGCCTCGATGCGCTCGCGGAGCTTGTCATCGTCTGCCGTCCCCGCGCCCGCAGGGGCGGTCCGTGTCCAGATTGACAGCCGGTAGAATTGTGGGCGCGTCGACACGATGACGCCCGTGATCAGCGACTGTGGCGGCGTCTCCGGCGCTGTCTCGTCCGCGGCCAGTAGTGGATCGCACGTCTCGCCAATCGCGGCAAGCATCTAGGAGAGGCTATCAGAGGAAGTAGCTGTGCGAGAAAAAAGTGACGCACCGTGTATAGCCACATTTTGTCAATGTGTGAACGGTTCTTGTCCTTCGGCAGCTGAATACTCCACTTGCCACCATTTTTGTTCGCCTCATCCTCCCAGGCGGGGATGATCCCTTCCTGTATTCGATAGACATATGATCTCAGAGGTGCAGCATTTATGATTTGAAGATAAACTGACCTTGAATAGATAGTAATTCGCTTTCTGGGGCAGCAGTGATGGCGGCACAATATTATTGTACAGACTAGGAGAAAATGAGTGGATAAAAGTATGAGAGGATAGACATACATACCCCCAAAACTCCTCTACGCTGTCGAAGCTGATGACTCGTTTAATATCCTCCATCCAGCCTTGCGCGGCGAGCCCACCAGGGGTCTGAGGCAGAGGTGTTTGTGGGAAAGATGTCATGGGAGTCTGCGGCAGGTTACGGCCCTTCGTCGCTGGAGAATCAAACCAGAGGGTCCAAGGAGAATATAGCGGGTGCTGAGGTACGAGAAATGGCGTGAGCGAAGACAAAGCACGAGCGAAGAACTCGACGGAGCGCACCTTGACATTGAAGTTCTTTGGGTCATTAAACACGGTACGGATATTCTCCGCCTGCGCTTGCATATCCACCTCCTGGATCTCCCCGTCCTCGAGCGGGGCATCGCCGTTTGCAGGCGGGGTCTTGACCTGGTTCTCCGCGAGAGCCGAGGCCAAGGCAGCCTTGGAAGCCTGCAACGCAGCAGCAGGAAGAGTGGAAGCAGAGGCCATGACGCTAATAATGCGAGGTTATACGACAGAAAAGCTGGTATTTAGGGAACTGAAGAGTCGGCTGCAATCGATGCGGCGTGTAGACTGGTCGGAACGCGGGATCTTTTGGTGAACGGGTTATTACTGCGGGTGTGGTAGTATTGAGAAGAAAAAGACAGATTGCACTGTTCGTGTGTGTTGTCTGGGGTATGAGTGAAGGATTATCTCAGTCCAGTGCCTGTCTCGGTGGGAGTCGTCGTTGTGAAGAAATCAATGAACAAGATTTTCTCACAAGCGTCCGCCCAGTGGGGCATGCCGACACCTCGGCAGCCACGTGCTCTTGACGTAAAATTCGGACATATGCCTCGTCGACGACGGCGAGCAGCTCCTCCTCTACCACCTCGAGGATTCCTCATACTTTGTTGCTGAGCGCAATAACGCCGTCATTTTCTGCAATATACTCAGGCGTGCCTGGAGATGTCTTTGTTTTCTTGAGTCCACGGCGGCAGACTGGATTTGACACGCGATCTCGAACTGGTTCTCGGACGTATACACATGCGCTCGAAGAAGTGCGCTGTCGTGATATCGATCCTCGCATTCTACGAAACTCTGACAGCGGCGTGTACGTGTACGTGGAGGCAACAAGGTTGGTGCTGGAAGATAGGCGTACGCCAGCTCGATATTCCAAAATGGCCATCAAAAAGTCCGAAGCACTGCTCGCTTGGCTGCGCGCCATACAGTCCTGAGGTGTACGTTGTCTTCTGGTACCAGCTGGTACCCAGTTAGCGGCTGGTGCACATATTGTAACTGCACAAACAATGATCAGAAATTTGTCGTGATATCTCCCTCAGATCATTACGACCGTGGCTGTCAGAGACGAGTAATACCTCTAAGTTGCGGCGGTCCCAAATGGCTTAGTCGATGAACATAATGGGTACGCATATTTGCGATAGCATGTCTCTAATGACGCCGATGATCTAGAGACGAACGTAAGACGACTGAAGCATCGAAGGTAAAATGTGATACGGACGGGTCAATTCAAAACTTTGAAGACTGAGCACGCCGCGCTGATCTTCTGTCAACACTGAACCAACGCCGAGTCGCCAGGCTTCCCCCAGAACACTTTTGCGGCGACGGTCTTGAATTTGTCTAGGTCTTCAGAACGTTTTCTTGTGCTAAGAGACAACCTTTCGATATCGCAGGTATTCCCGCAGGCCGCGCGCTTGCGGAGAGTGTCGAGCAGTTTGTTGAGACCGCCAGCAGCATCCTGGCCGACAATTTGAACATTTAGGATTCGCATCCGAGGGAAGATGGGGACACCGTGGTGGCGGTAGCGTGGAGTGTTCATAAGGATTTCGGCGAGATATACATCTGTCAATTCCAGCTTTTCCACTGCGCACATTTGGCTGAACGGTTCCCGCCAAACAGAGTCAATGAGCATGCTGGGCCGGAAGTCCAAGCCGATTTCCTCCAAAGATGATAGTGTGAAGGAGGCGATCACTTCGCCCAGCAATGGCGTCAAGGTGGTTTCACCGTCTGTAGCCTGGTTCAGATCAAGCTCCGTAATTATCGCTGGTCGCAGTGGATCTGCGTGGCAACTTTCGCATTGGAGAACGAGGCGTAAATTGGTGAAGAATGGTTGTACGCTGAGAAAGCAGCCCTGGAGCGTTGGGCGCGGACCAAATCGCCCAGAGATATTCGTCTTCAGAGCGCGCACCAATGGAACTTGAAACGCACCCGTGCAGCACGCACGGCTCGTCACAGAACAATTTGCGGTGTGCGAGAGTACTAGAGACTGTAAGACTGTGACCATCTGGTGGAGGATGGCAGGAGAGGGTCCTTGCTTTGTACACATGAGATGTAGAGATCGAAGATGGTGCAGTGTAAGCAGTTGAGGAGCGGCCAACAACGAGGAATTCCTTTCGTCGGACCAGGAGACCTCCAACACCTCCAACAGTGGAGAATTGGACAGGAATGACAATAACACATCGGCTGATGGCGTGGAGGCTCCGTCTACGAGCTTCAACTCTCGCAGAGAGGGATAAGCAGAGACCAAGAGCGAGCTTGCACAGGTCTCGCGGAAAACCAGTTTGACGAGGGAGGGGAAGCTGAAGCTTGTGACATCCTTGTCTGACTCGTTCTCTTCGCCCCATCCTATGTCCTCGTTCCAGACTCGCGCAGAATCCAGCCTAAGAGTTTGAAGGGCGGTGCTATGCTTTGGTGCTTGCATCATGAAAGCTCGCACGAGCCTATAACCCGCAAGATGGTATTCTCGGACACGGCAGGATACAGAGGGGCGCAGGCAATACGTGGGTAGCGTCCTTGCTAGGATGTTTCGAATGTGCACCGTTACGGGCATCGCCTTCGAGCGATCAAGGAACACGTCTATCCAAGGACTCTGAGACATTTCGTCGTCCACGATGTCGGTCCACAACGCTGGCGCTTCTACCGCCACGTCCCCCCAACGTCGACAGACGTGAGTGAGCGCGACCCACTGGTACGGACAGTCGCGCGGCGCGCTGTGCACAATGAGCCGAAAGATCATGAGGAGTAATTCGGATGGAAAAGCTGTGATTTTCAGAGTCTGATTCCAGCGGCGGAAGTCGTCCGTGAGAGAGGCTGCGAGAGTGTTGATTTCGTTGAGTTTTGAAGATACTGTCGCTACCAGTTCGCTTCGGACTCGCGAGGTCCCAGGCGAACTATGAACCTCACTTCAGAACACGGCAGGCAAATTGCGCACGATCAGGAAAAGTAGCTGCATTCAAATGTAGCTCGCACCTGTTGTCCCTGATCAGGCATCGCGGAGGACAGCGTCCATGGTATCTATACGGACCAGACGCGTCAACTAGTTTCGAAGATCGTATAGAACGTGGTGCAGACGTACGCGCTGTCGTGTGTGCAGAACTATCACGCTGTTCGGTATGAGACGAGGGTGGTCGTATGAGAGTTACACTTCAACGTGCGCGGCAGGAGAGGAGCGCTAATTATCTCAAACTGTCTCCACATCCCTCGAGTTGTTCTGAACCTCGACTCTCCTCGACTGTCCTCGCCGCTGGCACCGGAAGGCTCAATTGTGAGCTGCCTTTTTCATCTACAGAAAACACGCTTCAACAACCAATTGCCGTAGCATGGCTGTCCAGCCAGATAACTCATCCGTGCCGAAATCTCCTTCGACCAGGATATACCTCCAAGAGGCATGCCTTCGCCACCAATTCATACGCTCCAAAGACACGTCCAATGTTGTGGAACGCCCTGAACGTCTCCGTGCTATCAACGTCGGCATAGCCGCTATCCTGGCACGTTTGGAGTCCCAGCTCGCCGTCCCTGTGGCCGAATCCGACCAAGACGCGCTCGCTGATGCTCTCAGTCGTATCAACCTCTCAAATAACGTCGCGCATCCTCGCGACCTTCCAGTAGAGTTCGTCAAGAGCTCGGCTACGCTGGATGTCCTGAACAACCCTGCCGTCAAGTTCGTGCATGGCGACATCGAAGGGGACGTGTATCTGGAGAAGTTGGTTAAGTGGACGAAAGAAAGCAGGCAGAAGATTGTGGACGAGGGCTGTGAGCTGCCAGAGGGGATGCCTAAAGGAGACCTGTATCGTGCGTTTGCTCTCTCATTTGTTTCAACGTCTCGATAACTCATGCACCTGCCCGAAATTTGACAGTCTGTCCTACCTCCGTGGACGCGATACAAGGCGCGCTGGGAACTGTTTGCGAAGCTGTCGACGACGTATTGTCGTCGCCTTCTCCGCCATCGCGCGCGTTTGTAGCGGTGCGACCACCGGGCCACCACTGTGGAGAAGACACGCCGTCTGGCTTCTGTTTCGTGAATAACGTAGTAGTGGGCGCAGCTCACGGTGAGTTACCCTCGTCAAGCACCCGGCCCTCGGACGCGATTTGACTGTTTGAGCGCATCTCCGTGCGCGTCTGTAGCTCATCTCAAACACGCTGTCAACAGAGTCGTCATCTTCGACATTGACCTACATCATGGTAAGCTCTTTCACGCGTTAGCTGTTGTGCGCAGTGCTTACACGTCGTATATTCGCAGGTAATGGCACACAGAGTCTCATCTGGCAGATAAACGAGGAGAGCTACCGACTGCAGCTCGAAGAATTTGCTCGTCTGTCATCTTCTGGTGGCACGCATACCCCGAAAGAAGGCCTGCAAGTCTTCTATGGCAGTTTGCATGACGTGTATTCATATCCTTGTGAGGTATCCCGCACTCTTTAGCTGCACCTGGCGTGAACCGTGAATCTCACGGTATCATTCCAGGACGGTAACCCTGCTCTCACTCAAGCCGCGTCGGTCTCCATTCACGGACCACATGGTCAATTCGTGGAGAACATACACCTCCTTCCTTACGCGTCAGAGGCGAAATTTTGGTCTCAGCTCTACGAGAAACGATATACGGCCCTTTTCACCAGGGCCCGAGACTTCGTGAAGCAGACCGGAAATGGCGATGGTAGCGATGTTCTAGTGTTTATCAGGTGCGTCCTTCCCGCATAATCATCTTGCATCGATTGAAACGTTGCGCAACTCGACAGCTGCGGGTTTGACGCGTCCGAGCACGAGTATCCTTCGATGTCACGACATGGGCGCCATGTCCCAACATCGTTCTACCGGCGCTTCGCACGCGACGCCCTCACATTTGCCGACGAACACGCCAAGGGAAGGCTGATTAGCGTTTTGGAAGGCGGGTACAGCGATCGTGCTCTGACTAGTGGAGTGATGTCATGGATAGCTGGCTTAGCTGAAGGACCTAGCGTGCAGGTGAAGACAGACAGTGCCCTCGGCCAGGACTCTGGTACGAAACACGCGGAAGTTGAGTACAAGACTGGTGTTGGCGGTGGTGCGCTCGCCGATGAGAATTGGTGGAAGCTCGAGAACTTGATAGCAGTAAGTAAAAATGGTGCGGAACCCGTCTGCACCCCATTTTGACACTGTTCACTAGCTCGAGAAGGCGACCAAGAAGCGGCGGGG
>ALYI01004037.1:0-14084 GCA_001969225.1 Ceriporiopsis andreanae CBS 279.92 | reverse complement strand
AGGGCTGGCGGAAGAGGGACGAGGTGGCGTGGTCGCGCACTGTCCAAAAACTCGGGAAAAGTATTCTCTCGAAGAGTGCGTGGTGGCGGTGGCGGCTGGGGCTCCGTGCAGGGTTCGTCTTCCAATTCTTCCAATTCAGACTCGTCGAACGAAGTTGGGAGAGAGTGAAACCCGTCGGATGGCTGAGGAACCGGCAGGGTACACTCATTCCATGTCAACGGGGGAGAAACGAGCGGCACTGAGCGCCATAGCTTCTCGCTTGGTATGAAAGGGGGGAGAGCGAAGTCGTGCACCGGGAAGTCCCATTTCGGGCAGTTGTTGGAGAGTACCATTATGCTGAAAGGTTTCTGGGAGGGGTGGGAGAATTGTCGATTGCTGAACTGAGCGTACTTCACCTCGAATGCAGTCTTCTTATATGTCGTCCCAGTGAGCACGGAAAGTGCCAATACAGCATCTACGCGTTGGGCCAACAGATACCTGGATGCATATTTGGTTAGAAGCGACACGCCCTACGCCATACGGTGTGGTTTCACGCTCCTTGGATCATCATGAGCGGTGGACAGATACAAATTTTCTGATGATATACCCGGAGGCCAAGCGTCTCGTTGGGTGCTTGAAGACACGCTTACGCATAATTTGGGTGGCGCTCGGTTATCGCTTAACGGTGGCGTTTGGCCACAGCGCAAATCAAGCAGGACGATCCGCACAAGTGCATGATTACGCTTGGAAAGGTCTTTGTTGGCCCTGGCCTAAGCGCGTCTTCCGGAATCCCTGGGAATATTAACGAACACACCTCAGGCACAACAGCCCTACAAACTGGTCCGGTGAGATGGCTGGCTGCTCGATGCGGATGATCTTGGCCTTCGGATAGTGGGCCAATCCGTGTAAATTCGGGTACCGTCATAACTTCGCCCTGTTAGTAACTCGTGCTCGTGAGAAATCACGACAGAAAATATTTGCACTCTCACTTTTTGTAGTATGGTAATTGTGCGGGCTTGGTACAGCGCGGACCGCAAAACGTCTCGTCGTCATAAAGGACAGTGCTGTTATTGCTTTCTACTGTCTGAGCGAATTTCAGAGTGCGGCGGAGGTACCCGAGCAGCTTGCTGCCCAGCGTTTTTTGGAGATCGTCTGTCAGCCATCTCTTCAGGGTCGGTAGATTCCTGTCGAGCGATCTAGGAGAATCGTTAGGCACATGACAGCTCGATGGTCATGGCCAGCCTATACGTACCTCACCACGCACGGAAGAAAAGGGGCACGGGAAGCATGTCCTACACGCCCGTCCCAGCTTTGGCGTCGGATGACACGTTTGACGCGATGAAAATACCGCTCGTAACTAGTTGCGGACACATCAGCCACATCACTGTGCCGCAGAGGCAATTTCACGCTGTGAACTGTCTGGGACCGACGAACCAAGTGCTGGTGAGAGGCAAGGATACCAGCGCCAACATCGCTCAGATCCATCTGAGTCGTTGGCGGTCAGATCCTAAATCTCAGATCTTAGATGCAAGCAGCCTCGACGAACATTGGACGGCGCAACTTGAGGGAGAAGCAGAACCTATCCGATACCAATCACACTCAACTTCGAACATCACGCACACAAGATATGTTGTACAATCCATGCTTCTATGTTGTGATTAAAAAGTACACCGGAGAATACACGTTTACAGCTTTATATTTTCTGGATGCTGTTCCTGTCCGCTCGCGGCGGGCTAGGAGCACCAAGCGCTGGCTTCTAAGATGCCGTGGGCGATGCCGTTTAGAGGGCACCATCGACCTTCGCGGCGTACGCGAGGAGGTCGACGACACGCTTGGAGGAGTAGCCCCCCCACTCGTTCGTTGGTTGTCGTACCAGGCGATGAGCTTGACGAACTGGGGGGAGAGCTGGATGCCGGCGTCGGCGTCGAAGATCGAGGACTCGTCCCAGCTGGTGAAGTCGGTGGAGACGACTTTCTCGTCGGTGTAGCCGAGGACGCCCTTCATGGTGGTCTCGGACGCCTTCTTGACGGCGGCCTTGATCTCCTCGTACTTCGCGGGCTTCTCGAGGCGCACGACGAGGTCGACGACGGAGACATCGACGGTGGGGACACGGAACGCAAGACCGCTGAGGGTTATTTGTCAGCATGGCGCTTGGCAATGCGAAGATGAACGTACGTGAGCTTGCCATTGAGCGAGGGGATGACCTTGCCGACGGCCTTGGCGGCACCAGTGGACGAGGGGATGATGTTGTTGCCGACGGCGCGGCCTCCACGCCAGTCCTTCTTCGAGGGACCGTCGACGGTCTTCTGGGTGGCGGTGGTCGAGTGAACGGTGGTCATGAGACCCTCAACGATACCGAAGTTGTCGTTGATGACCTTGGCGATGGGCGCAAGGCAGTTGGTGGTGCAGGACGCGTTGGAGATGACGGTGTACTTGGGGTCGTACTTGTCGAGGTTGACGCCGACGACGAACATCGGGGCATCAGCAGAGGGGGCCGAGATGATGACCTTCTTGGCACCACCCTTCAAGTGGAGGCCGGCCCTGAATAATTGTGAGGCCTCGGTCAGCATATACCCAGGCGACAGGGGATTGTAGGATACGCACTTCTCGATGGTGGTGAAGACACCAGTCGACTCAACGACGTAGGCGGCGCCGACGGATCCCCATGGGATCGAGGCGGGATCCTTCTCGGCGAACACGGAGATCTGGTGTCCGTCAACGACGAGCTTGCCGTTGACAGCCTCAACGTGACCCTTGAAGCGGCCGTGGACGGAGTCGTACTTGAACATGTAGACCTGAGAAGCATATCGTCAGGAGCTAATCTCTGGAGATCTGCGCGGGAGATAAAAGCGTACCATGTAGTCAAGGTCAATGAAAGGGCTAAACGCGAGATAAGATTGTCAGAAGCGTCTCGCAGACGCGATCAGAGAAACACGCACTCGTTGACGGCGACAACCTCGACGTCCTCGTTCAGGAGAGCATTGCGGAGCACGATACGGCCGATACGACCTGCGATGGACTCTGTGAGCGACCAGGAGAAAGATATAGGTATCTGATAGACTCACCGAAACTATGAAGAAGACGCGTCGGCGAGATGAGAACGATTCTCCTGATTCGACGATCTACTTCAACTTACCCGTTGATGCCAACCTTGACCTGAAGAACGACACAATCCGTCAGCGACTCGCAAAGCTGCGCGGAACCTTTTGGTACTCACAGCCATTATTTTCAAAGGTGAGGTGGTGGTGGTGGTTAGGGGATGAGGAGTGTTTTGGATGGGGACCTGGCTGGAGGGGATCGAGGGGTATTTATCCTCAGTTATCGATATCGGAGATCCGCATTTGCTCTGCTCGCCAACCTATCTCGGACTCGAATCAACGCCCAGATCTCGCTTTCCCTTCTTCGCCCCAAGCTGACGAAAAATAATAAAGAAAAGTGCGAAAAAGAAATGCGTTCAGTGACGTATTTTCTGCGTGCTCGGCGCGAGTCTGGGCACAGCGTCTCGACCCGACGCTCGTCTGCCCAATTACATCGCACCCCGCCACACCCAAACCTCTTCGCAAACTAGTCCAAAGGGAGCCCAGTCTGGTCCAGGGCGCACGTCACCGATGTAGCCAGACCGAGAGCTACCGGTGTAAAAGAAAAATATCCTTCTTCAAACACTTTTGCATTCCTCCCGAGCCGACGCGCCTTGAAGCCCGCCGCAAACGTGCACGCAGCTCCTGTCGACGTGCACGCCATCGTGTTCTGAATGCTATCAAGTGGCCTATTAAACCGCCGCGGCACCGCCCAGCATTGTGAAATACTCTCCTATCTGCGCGGATTTCACAGTGACGGCGCGGTGCAGCGAGGACGGCAGCGGTGACCGTAGATTCACACTCGCTCGCCTCGAACTCGCGGTTCGTCCGATATGGCCAGCGAGGAGGACGCCCAGGAGGCGGTCACCTCCTCTCCCGCGTCGTCTCTGTACCCTGCGCAGGTGGTGAATCCCGCCGCGCACGCACCGCAGCCCCGCGCCGCGATCTCTCGTTCGCGCTGGGCGCGATACCCGACATGGAGACCGTCACCTCGCCACCCACGCCGACTGGAGTTAAGGTCGAAGACGCCATGCTGCTCCTCAGATCTCAGCTTCCACCATCATGTCGTGCGGCTGCGGCCTACAGAAAGCCCTTTCTGCTCGCTCCTCGTCCTTCACCGCCCTCGTTGCCGCGACCAGGACAGATCTCTGGCCCGTCATGCCGAGGTTCATGGGTTCATTGGGTCAGCGCCGCGGCGAATGCACCCTCCATGCGATGCTCACGAGGCAAGACGTTGGATAAGCCCCCTTCGCCGTCTGCAAGCGCGCAATTCGAGTAAATAAATGTCGAAGGCCTTCAAATCTGGAGGTAGGCCTATACTCCATAGAAGACACGCACCGACATAGAGTCCCTATAGGTGCGCCGATCTTGTAAGAACAGGCTCATCGTCGGCTCGTCATGTATTCTGCTTGTGGTTCTGCTTGGCACGCCTCATAATCCTCTAGAGAAGCTTTTGTCTCGCGTCACTATCGGGTTGCGCTTGTCCATCCTCGCGCTACCCTCTACACTGACCTGCCTTTGCATATTATTTGAAGACCTGCACCAGCAATACAGCACTATGATGCTCTGACCTCACAGCACGCACCTAACAGCACGCGCAGGTATGTCGTTACATCTATTGTGTATCGGTGCTCGCAATCCACGGCATTCTCAACGCGCAGTTCTCGTCAACAGCCCTGCGCTCGTCATGTGAAGGCTACATCGTGTGGGCCCTGCGCTGTTTTTCGCTGCTCTCGGAGCTCAGGCGCCGCTTGAAGAATCGGGAAATGTGCGTGCGCTGGGTGGCTGCGCCGACGTCGGAGGGTGCGTGGTCGGCGCCACTGTCCGTGTCCTGTACTCGACACGACCACCTCAGATTGTTACAGGACACAGTGGCGGCCGCGCACTTCCACCTCTTCCATGCGTTCCCGCAGGGCCGTCTAATCTGGGCGAATCTGTCGACATTCGACGAAGATGCTTCGCCCGTGCACGCCGCGCAGCATGCCGTAGCCGAGGAGCGACCCTGGTCGTGAACGTCTTGATCCTAGACACACAATTTGTGAGGAGTGTACATTATAATACTTACCCTGTCCAATCTCTGCACGAACATATGAATATCTATCACTATAAGGTCCTCGATCGGTCGATTTCAGTCATTCCCCAGATGGACCAGTACCACAAACCGTAAATGGGCGCTTTACAAGTCTATGGAGTGGCTTCCACCCCTCCAGATCAGTATTCTACGACCGTAGATTTGTACTCGGGACCCTCTTCCCTGGAAGATGGGTACGGGGCCACTATAACACGCATGTCAGACGTTGTCTGCGACGTCGGAAGCAGTGCACGCACGTTCAGCCGCCGCCTCGAGCCTCTGGACTAGCACCTCCTACTGTTCTATGTCCGCCGTAATCTTGTTAGATGAACACGCCAGCTTTCGTGCCGTTCGCCGTCAAGCTTAGTGTTCAGGGTGGTAAGCCTAGTAGCTGAGTTTGCGCGGAGGCGGTTCTCAGCCCGTCCCGAACGCCCGACTCGACCGTTCGAAGCCCATCAAAGACGTGTGGAACGAGCAGAGGGTGAGAGCGGCGGTCGCAGGGTGTACCAGAGTTCACAGGAAGTGCGCTCTTGGTGCGCGATGGTGCCATGCTTGGGTAAGGCAGGCAGGCCGCCGTCCGCGATGCCGCTTGGACGAAACGGCGCGTACGAGAACTGCGGCGGCGAGCACGACGCGGAGAATGCGTGGGGGAACGCGACAAAAGCCATATGGAGCTGGCGAAAACTGCGCGGGTCGACGCCAGACTGGCCCCCGCGCGCCGAGCGTTCAGGCTGAGGCGGGCGGCGGGATCAACGGGCTTGCTCAGCGTCGCCAGAGCTCGAGCGGGGCTTAGGTAGCGGCGGCATCTCTTCGACCGCTGCCGTAATTCGTGTCAAGCTCGCATCGTGCAGTAGAAGAACAGGTCTGGATACCCAGTTGGTGGCCATGTTGTGGACGGGATGGGCAGGTAGCTGCCTCCATGGATGTGGCGCCTCGTTTCCCATCCTCTTCAGGTACCAGCTGTGCGGCCTCATCCGTGGTGGTGAGTGGCATTCGTGATGGCGACTGGCATTCGTAGCCTAGCGTTTCGTCGTTCATTGCAATTGAACCAGTGGGGCCATCCCTGGCCATTCTCGTGCCCTAGAAGACCTGACCTCAAGTGTCTCAACGGAGCCCCTTTCTCGCTTCGGCCGTCGTTCTGTCGGCCGTCCTAGCCAGCGATCGACCATCGGCAGAAGGCCACTAGTGAGAACGGTGGATATCGATGGTACCTACGCGCCCTGTCCAATAGCAAGGCTCCCGGCTCGTCCAGTCCGCAGTGTCAAAATCAAAACCACACATACCATAACTCGATTGCTCCTCTGATATCGAATCGATATGCATTGGCATCGACTATCGACGTGCCGGAAGCCCGATCCCGCACCAGCTGGTCTGTTGGAGGACGAATCTCAATAGCTGGCAGCTGCACGAGGTGTAGGCGATGCCATCCAGACCGCCTCCGCTCCACGACGGACGCACAGGAGGCAGGCGCATCTCGCGAGTCGAAGAGGATCTCGCTGCACCCTGCGAAGCGCGAAAGGTCACAGGAGCACATCCGGACGTTCGTGTAACCGTATGCGTGCGGTCAGCACGCATCACGTCAAGCGACGATCTCAGCGTCGTGCAGGAAAATGTGCATAGCCAGCTGGTGTGCGCCGTGGTAGTGTGCGCGCCCCAGTCCCGGGACGATGGCCATGGTCGGCCACCGTGGGCCGCGGGCCCAGACCGGTGTCCGCTGACTGGAAGAGGAACCCGTGTTGCGCCAGTCGCGCGCGTCATCGACTCATGGCCCGCTTGTCGTCGCGAGCGAGGCCGTGGCCATGGCCATGGCAATGACCACACACACGAGATCGGATCGCGCGGTAAGGGGCAGCGGGTCGTACAGGGCGTCGACCGCGGAGGTCGTCTCGCCATCGCGTGTGTTGTCGCGCCGGCTTGAGCCCCACATGCGGGTGTAACCTGGTACGCACCTGTGCGCGGGAAATGTTGCGCTCAGAACGCGTAACGTGCGTTCTGCGGTTGCAGGACGTCGAGTTGCGCGGTTGTGTAACGCGCCGACAACACCCATGATCGCGACTTGCGTCGACTTTCGTTGGGAAATCGGGCTGCTGCAGCCACCGTCTGCAATTTGGCATGGTCTGAACAGCATAGATACACGGTGCGAACGCGATTAGTATGTGGAACTCGCGGCGCTCGCACCCAGACGGAGGAGGCTTTGAGGTCAGTAGCAAATCGAGCAAATAGCAGACGCACTTCTGTTTGAATACACTATGCTGTTGGTCCAACCAGAGAAATCAAGCTGTCAGCGCTGTGAACGACGCCGACATGACTGACAGAGCGTGGATTCCAGTCCGAGTCGTTGCACCGCAGGACGTATGCGCATATACGCACCTATGTCCGCCTAGCACTCATGTGCTGGTGCGCCTTCGACACTTCAAGCGCCGCCTTTGACGGCGTCAATATGTTCGTGCCATCCCCTCCTGGTGCCATAGGTGCAGGTGGTGGTACTGGCACGCGTCGAGAACTGGATGGATGTCTGGACGGGGATGACGGGGGAGAAAGAGGGATGAGGCGGGACTGAGCGTCGGGGGATTTATATGTGGCGGGAGGAGAGTTTGGTTCTGGGTAGAATATATACATCATCGGCAACAAAAATGTCGGCGCCGCTGTGCCACGGAGGACGCAGGGCGGGAATACGACGCGCTTGCCAGACATGGAGGATGTTCGACGCGTTGAAGCGCTTGACGCGTCTGTGTCACAACATGTCACATCGCGTCTTATCTATATCGGACTTTAAATTACAATATAATCCCTTCGAAGGCTTTCAAACCCCGAAAGCGACTGCTATCCACGATTTTATAGTCTTATTTCAATATCCGAGACATTTCTCTTCGTTCGCGACCCTTTCTCCCCATACCACCACGATCCTCACCTCTTTCGATGGGGGCGCTCCATCTCGGCAGCTCTTTGTTCTCTGGTCTGACAACATCACTGGCTTTGTATTCGAAAAGACTTGGGGTGGACCTTCCTGGCTTCCCGGTGGGCTTTGAACGGCCGAATAGACGACTCAGAAGCTTGGTCGGACGAAGAAGGGGTTGAAAACCGACGGTCCTTGGCCAAAGCAAGCAATCGCAGACCAACCGAAGCAGAGCGGCGATCGGCTTTAGCCAGATAACACGTCTAAGCCCGCCAACGTGGCCAGGCTTCTGCAACGCGGTCGACTGACCGGTGCGGTCCATGGCCTTTGGGGAAGAGGGTGGACGACCAGTGGTCGTGGTGCGTCCGAATCTCACAATTTCTACGTGGCGCGTAACTAAAACCTTCTTGTATGAAGGACCAGGTCCAACAGACTCCGCGAAAACAGCACCTTTGGCTGCGCAATTATGTTTCAGAATCCAGTACGGAAATATCCAGTTGTTGATCAGGGTCTCGTTCCCCGACGCGTTTGAACGCTCGAAACTTCGTCAACACGAATTTTCGTAAGCTAAGGCGTATCGAAGACTCTACCCCTCGGCGCCTGGTCACCTCCTTTGAACGCTTACCTGTCGATGCACAGAGCAGAACTGCCACAGAGAACGAAAACAGAGCATGACAAGCATCACTAGAGTGACAAGATTCCGCGAGCCTGCCGTGAGCATTGTGTTCCTTTTCTTTACTGATCCCTTTGATTGCGTCAGATTATCTTGACACCGGGTCGAGATGCTGTGTTGCGCGCCGGAAACCATGAATATCAGTCGCCATGAACGTGGCTGCCCTCTATTATGGCTATCTCTTCCGTCATATCTGACCATCAGCGGCAGTGTATGTTCGGACCACGATATAGTGAGCTCCCAATGCTACCAGCTGTACGGCCGAGACTCTACGGCTGCCTGCGCCGAGCTGGACCGCGCACGGCGAACCGCAGAGAATACGGAGTTACGTCAGTTTCGCGAGCGTTCCTCTGTCGCGCATTTGTTCGTTGCCTATCGATAGCTTTCTGTGAGAGCGGGCATGGCAGGGCGGGCCAGGTACCGAGATGCGCGCTGACCGCGGAGTCCAAGAAAGGTGTGCATCGAGACGCTGACGGCGAGGATAAATACTACCGCTCGATCCACCGCACTCGCTCCCCAACTCACCGCACTCCCCTACTCACCACCACCACCTCTATTCACATTTGAAGACGATGGCTGTGAGCAGTGCATGATCTCGCGCCGTTTCTCGGGTCGCTAACCTCTGTGCTTGCTCTCCAGGTCAAGGTCGGCATCAACGGGTAAGTCGAGAGAGATAGTCGTACCATTCGCACCGCAGAGACCTGATCTCGCCATCTCGCTCACCTACAGTTTCGGTGAGCCATCTCATGCACGCAGATCTGCACTATGTACTCACCGAGTGGGCCACAGGTCGTATCGGCCGTATCGTGCTCCGTAATGCCTTGAAGAACCCCGATGTCGAGGTTGTCGCTGTGAACGAGTAAGCCACCTTCACATCGCGTTTAATCGCGTTATAACACCCATGCCACCCCTTCAGCCCATTCATCGATCTTGACTACATGGTATGCGCCATTTTCACGATCTCGATCTCTCGAGATCGCCTCTAACGACTACGCGTCAGGTCTACATGTTCAAGTTCGACTCCGTCCACGGACGCTTCACCGGTCACGTCGAGGCTATCGACGGCAAGCTCGTCGTCGACGGTCACCACATCTCCGTGTTCGCTGAGAAGGAGCCCGCCTCGATCCCATGGGGATCCGTCGGCGCTGCCTACATCGTCGAGTCGACCGGCGTCTTCACCACCATCGAGAAGTGAGTGTGACATCATCCCGCAGTATCCCACTTTCTCATGTCACTGTCAATCCGCAGGGCTTCGCTGCACTTGCAGGGCGGCGCCAAGAAGGTCATCATCTCCGCGCCCTCTGCCGACGCACCGATGTTCGTCGTCGGCGTCAACCTCGATGCGTACGATTCGAAGTTCACTGTCATCTCGAACGCGTCCTGCACCACCAACTGCCTCGCGCCCCTCGCCAAGGTCGTCAACGACAACTTCGGCATCGTTGAGGGTCTCATGACCACCGTCCACTCAACTACCGCCACTCAGAAGACCGTTGACGGTCCCTCGAAGAAGGACTGGCGAGGTGGTCGCTCGGTCGGCAACAACATCATCCCGTCGTCGACCGGCGCAGCGAAGGCCGTCGGCAAGGTTATCCCCTCTCTCAACGGCAAGCTCACGTACGCCCGTTCTCGTCTTTCCCGTGGAATCCGCACTGACAGCTCGCTTGGCTCCTTCTAGCGGCATGGCGTTCCGCGTCCCCACCATCGACGTTTCCGTCGTCGACCTCGTCGTGCGCCTCGAGAAGCCGACGACGTACGCGGAGATCAAGGCGGCCATGAAGGCGGCGTCCGAGGGCCCACTGAAGGGTGTCCTCGGGTACACGGAGGACAAGGTCGTCTCGACCGACTTCACCGGTGCGGACGAGTCCTCGATTTTCGACGCGGAGGCGGGCATCCAGCTCTCGCCGCAGTTCGTCAAGCTTGTGTCCTGGTACGACAACGAGTGGGGCTACTCGCACCGCGTCGTCGACCTGCTCGCGTTCGCCGCCAAGGCCGATGGTGCTCTGTAAAGGGAGTCTTTCAGACAAGACGAGACGCGATGATCTTCACGCGTCCGGGGCACAAATATCGCGTCACATGCGCGTCCTTTGTATTTTTGGCGCTTACTAGATGTCGTCCATTCATTTTCGCCACGTTGTCTCTGTAAAATCACAAAGCTTTAGCACGAACGAGATGTACATAAAACGTTCGAATACGGACTCGATGTAATGAATAGTAAAGAGCAAACATCATCCTCGCGCTCACGACTGCGACGCCTTCAACTCTTCCCAGAACTACTCAAGCGTCAGTCTTCGGGAGAACGGAAGCACAATATTATGTTCCATTCTCGACATTGAATGACATTCACTTGTACATAAATGCTGCACTGGATGGGCCCCAGCTGTGCGGCTGTGAAACTCAAAAGCTATCGATGATTCGATGGCTATTGACTGGCTTCGAATACCATTAGCGCCGGCGCACAGTATTTGGTCGTGTTTGTATCCATCTCAACTTTCACACCGAACATTGTTGTCCTCGTCGTCTTTTCATTGTACTTGGTTCCCACTCGCAACAGAGTCACCTTTTGTCCTCCGACAATGTGTATCACAGCCCCGGCTGTAACCGTACAAAATGTGGCCAGTGGCCAGCAAGAAGAGGCACACGTCCTTCATCCTCCGCCCTTGTGTTTTCCTCGAGGCCCGGAGCCCCCCTCAGGCCCTTTCTTGCTTGCTACAAACCACACACTCTCTCGCTGCTTTACTCTATTCTCGTTGGTGCCGGCACCGTCTTGTTGATAGCTAGTACTCTATTTTCACCGTCAAACTTTGCCCTCATTTTACGCGACGCAACAATGGTCAACGCGCGTGGCTGTGAGTCCTCGTCGTTTGCTCAGCTTGCAACTGGCCCCTGACGATCCTGGGCCGCAGATCTTTTTATCTTCCTTAACGCAGTGCGCGTTCTGAGCATCGTCTCGCTCATACTACTATTTTCTAGTAGTATCATGAGCGTGGTACAGGACGTGAAGGCCGTTAACGCCTTTATTGCTGCCGGCAAATCCGACTCGACACCCTCTGGAAACGCCACCACTCCCGACACAAGTAGTGACGACGCCTATATCAGGTGTGTGACGATATCATCTAGGCTGGTGTGTCTGCTAATACTCTCTTTGTCTTTGTAGCAACAGCACGGTGCCCAACCAGCCCGCCGGCGCCTTCTGGGCTGTCCTCAACTGGCTCCTCATCATCTTCCAGTGCCTCATCCTCGCCCTTTCAGAGCTCTCGCTAGGCTTTGCGGACCGCTTCCTCGCATGTTACTTCCCCGTGCTGGGCCCCGACTTCGGCCTCGGCGCACTCGGCGTGATTCAGTGCCTCCTCGGCGCGGCGGTCCTCAGCCACCACGTGAACGAGTTCACGCTCGTCTCCGCCTTCCTGCTCTTCTCCGTCGGCTGCCTCAACATATTTCTTGGCCTCGTGTTCCGCGAGAAGGCCAAGCGCCGCCGCGCCATCCGTGAGTGGCACTCGGACGACAGCGACGTGCTGCCCACTGTGGAGCGCAGCATGAGTCGTGCCAGTGGGCCCATGGGGTACAACGCGGGAGCTGGGTATGGGTATGGCGACGAGAAGGGTGCGTTCGGGGGCATGCGGTCTGGGAGCCTGTCACACTCGAAGTCGGGCATGGGCTTCGGCCGTCAAGGTGCAAAGTTCGCCGCCAACCAAGGTATGTCACGCTCCGTATCTATACGCGCATCTGATGCTAACTGCGTATGCGATCTTCGCAGGCTACGTTGTCCGTGAGCCTGAGGAAGCGGTTCCTCCGTATGCGCCGAAGCCTCTCTTCCTGGCTAAATCGGTATCCCCGAAGCACGTCAGCGTCAGCACTACATCTTCATATCACGAGTCCGATGGGCGTCACGCGCACTTCGAAGGCGACGACGACTCTGAGCACGAAGAAGAGGTGGCGCACCACGCAACTGGTATGTCGCGCTCGTCATCGAGTGCCACAGCCGTTGAGAAGTAGGCTTCCATTCGAAGTCCCGCGTACACTCCGTTCGTTGCTTTTCTCTTTTGGGTGCCCACGCCTCTGAATGATTTCACTCCTCACGTCCACAATCCGCACGCATCACGCCCTGACGCTTGACTTACACAACGACTTCGGCGCATATCAACATTGTTCGTTGTCATCCACAGGTGGATGCTCATCTGTCCTAATATACTGTATTATGTACTTATTTGTAGCCATATCACACTGTCATATACGCATCCCCTTCAGAGACATCAGCATATCGCGTCTGGGGCGTTTGTATGCTTGTCATTCACTTAGGACATTGATCCACCTCACCACAGTCTCAGACAGTGCACAGCGCGAGATGTGACGATAAGCCTAACCTCTGCAACACAGGAACCTAGCTGATGTGCCCTCAATTACTTACAAGCTAAATACGAACGGTGAGTTCCCCGCGTCAGTCATCAGTCATCAGACGTCTTATTCTAATTTCTCTGTATGGGCGGGCAGGACATGCTGCCTGTGCCAGGCTTTCTTCCGTACGTGTTGAGGTATGTGCAGGCTGGCCAAGATTCTAGAATTATTACGAAGACGATCCTTCCAGCTTTCTCCACCGGAATCTGTCGTGATGTACCCTTGATGAAGAGGTGGTCAACCCGCGATCCCAAAATCGCTGTGCAGTAAGCTTTTCGGTATCTCGGTCGCACTTTGCATATCCGTTGGCAGCTCAAATTCGAGCCATCGGACAGTACCAGGCAGTACCAGCACTTTTCTCTACGATGACGACGAGACGGTTTACGGTTCGCGATAGACCAAGCCCGCAAAATTAGACAGGCTACAAACAAGTGAGAATTTTCCGTCGTGATTTCTCACGAGCGCGAGTCACCACCAGGACGAAATTGTGACGGTACCCAGATTTAAACGGATTTGGCCCTACCGCCAAGGTCATCCGTTTCAAGCAGCCAGCCATCGGACTACGCTGGGGATTGTCGGCTGCTGTGCCTTAGGTGCGTTCAATATTCCCAGGGAGCCCGGAAGCCGTGCTCAGGCCAGGGCCAACAGAGACCTTTCCAAGCGTAATCATGCACTTGTGCGGATCGTCCTGCTTGATTTGCGCTGTGGCCAAACGCCACCGTCAAGCGATAACCGAGCGCCACCCAAATTATGCGTAAGCGTGTCTTCAAGCACCCAACGAGACGCTTGGCCTCCGGGTATGTCATCAGAAAATTTGTATCTGTCCACCGCTCATGATGATCCAAGGAGCGTGAAACCACACCGCATGGCGTAGGGCGTGTCGCCTCTAACCAAATATGTATCCAGGTATGTGTTGGCCCAACGCGTAGATGCTGTATTGGCACTTTCCGTGCTCACTAGGACGACATATAAAAAGACTGCATTCGAGGTGAAGTA
>ALYI01004036.1:0-43629 GCA_001969225.1 Ceriporiopsis andreanae CBS 279.92 | reverse complement strand
AAAAAAAAAAAAAAAGAGGGTGGAGAGACGCCCTGTGCCGGCCGCGGAACAGCCGCGAAGGCCAGCGAAACAAAGCCAAACACTGAAACAGGCGTCTGTCTCGGACGTTGAAGACTTCTTCCTCATCCACAACCTCGACCTCAAAACCCGCCCCTCGACGACATCCATCACGACATTCCTCAATCCTCATCCTCGACTCATATTCTCGACCTCCACATAATAACAGTGGGCCTGCGCGCCGTATTTGCTTGTACCGGGACACTGGAAGAAAGGCACTGGTAGCGGGTTCTGGACTCCCACCTTCCTGTATCCATACTGCATGTAAGAGCCCTTTGCTTCCCCCACAAATGTGCACGCGATTTCTCACTCTGACAGACTGTATCTGACTCGCTGAAACCTGTTGCATATCTGCTCTGCTGTCCGTCGATACTCGATATCCTGTGTCACTTTTCCCGTATTCAGAACAAAAGACACGATTTTTAATCAGTTCACTGTTCTGAGTCTACCGAAAAGATGCCTGAAGACGACTTCGATATCTATGGTGAAGACGACGGCTTCTCGACTAAGCCTGTAGGGGTGAGTGAATTCGCGATCTCGGTGGCTCATGCTTTGCTGATGCTGTGATCTAAGGCGCTAGAAGAATACGACGAGTCGGCCGTCGCGGTCAAACACGAAGATACTGAGCATGCTGCGGACACACCGACGATTGGCGAAAAGAGACAGCGCGAAGAGGATGAGCCAGAGGACCATACGGGTGGTGGCCACGACGACCACGCCACAGCGCACGAGAATGTCAAGCAAGAGCCCGGCGTCAAGCAAGAACACGACCAGCAGCACTCGACAAATGGTAGCGCGCACGGCTCGCACGAGGGCTCTGCCGCACCTCTTTCAGCGACGAATGGATCTACTAGAGGATCAATACCGGCCAACCCCGATTACGATGCGTTGTATATTGGGGACTTGCAGTGGGTGCGTACTTGCGACACACCGTCTTTGCGCCCGCATACTGATTGAGCCTCCATTCCACACAGTGGACGACAGATGAAGATCTGCGCCAAGTAGCCGCAAAAATAGGCATAAACCTTGATCACAAAGACATCACCTTTTCCGAGCATAAGGTCAACGGTAAAAGCAAAGGGTGAGCCGCATATATGCACTTTTTCTTGTCCTGACTCATCATTTCATCCCTTAGTATCGCGTACGTCGAATGCCATACCCCTGAGAACACTGTAACCCTCAAGACCTGGTTCGACGACAAGTACGTACCCCATCCCACTCACGAAAACCCCGCATATACTGATGGAGTATGCGTACAAGTGACTTCCAAAACCGCCGTGCATCGGCGACTTACACAAGCTCATCGCAGGGCAACCCGTTCCGCACGCTTCCCAAAGGTAGACCGATTTATGGCCATTACCGAATAAGTAGTGACCATACCTACCCTTTAGAGCCACCACCGCGCGAAGCACGAGGCGGGATGCAAGGCGGAGGCGGTCCGATAACGCGCGGCGGCGGCAACTACAGAGGCGGCATGGGCAACACGAACGCAGGCACAGGCAACATCGGAAGCGGCCCCATGGGCATGAGCGGAGTGCGCGGGGGTATGATGACTGGCGGGATGATGCGCGGGGGTATGCCGAGCATGATGGGTATGCCTGGGATGCCCGGTATGCCTATGATGAATATGGGCATGGGCATGACTCCTGGCTTCGTTGGTCCTGGGGCTGGCTTCGGCGGACGCGGAGGCATGGTGCCTCAGCGAGGTGGTATGGGCGGGTTTGGAGGCCAGGGTATGATGGGCCGTGGTATGGGTAAGTGTCTCTCACCAGAAGCTGTAGTCCATGCAGCTGACGCAACAGACTAGGGATGGGAGGCGTCCCGATGGCCGGCAGAGGCGGATTCAGCGGTGTGCAGGGGCACTTCAACCCCGCCTTCATGGGGTCAGGCGGCATGCAAGGCGGCGGAGGCCAGTACGGCCCCGACGGACCAAGAAAACGCTTCAAGTTGGACGAGAGTGGGTAGGAACCGGCATAGACCACATCCTTTCGTCACCCTTATCGCATCACCCCGCATCGTGTATCCATCCCTGTTTTACTTCCTCACCTTCCTCACTCAGTTTGTCGCGCTTTCCTGTCATCGCAGCATTCTCTCCAGTCACCGTGTAAATAATGTATTTCCTAAGCCTGCAACCATGACTCAGCAAAAAAATTAAGTGGAATGAAAAATCTGCGTGCGAGCCAGCGAGAGCATTGTGGGTTGGCAATAGAGACTCTAGAATGAATTGCAGTGGTGTACAATGGTATCGTACACGGTAGATAGCCTTGTGGGTGAAGATCTACTAGATGATGTCTTTATGTGAGGTATATACGGACAAGATGAGCATGGACAATACACGAGTCGGTGGACACTATGAGCAAGTGAAAAGTATCCCAGACAAGAGCCCGAGGAATTCGTAACGAACGTACCGCGCAGCATTCGCGCAATTCTGGGAATTCAGCGCCTGCCCATCATCTCTCTCTCCTTTCTCTTCCGCCGCTTCTCCTCCTCGTGCCGTTTTTCTGCGGCTGCGGCAATCTCATCTTCACGGCGAGCAATCCGAGCACTATACGGGCACGGTTAGAGGTAAACATCAGTGGGAGCCATGTGAAAGACGTAGTGACGTGTACCGACCTCTTGACTTCTTCCGCCAACACATCCAGGGCATCTGCTTCCATGTCCTCATCGTCGCTGAGATCATCGCGGTTAACGTACTTGGACCTGTCCTTTCCGAAGATGCCCCAGATTTGGGTGCTGATCTCCCTCGCGATGCCGCGGTCGTCGTTAGAGTCCGGCGTGCCGGAGCGCCTCCTGAGGCGGGGTGGCGACACCGACTCTGAGCCCGACGAGGACCGCGGGCGTTTGCGGGGTGCAGCAGACGACGCGGCGGATGGCTTCGAGGACCCCGACCAGCGTGACGGTTGGACTTTGTTAGACGAACTGGACGACCTCGCCGCGGCCTTTACCGGCGGCTTCCCTCTGGGGCCGTTGTTCGTAGGAAATCTGTCCTGCGGTCTGTTCACTGGGCGTACAGAGACGCCTGAGCCCTTGGGAACGGGGCGGGGAGGGCCTGCCGAAGGAGTTGCCTTGGTGGCCACAGGGCGCACGGGCGGCGTGCGAGATAAGGACTTGGTCGCACGAGGCTCTGGGTTCGCCGGCGTGGGTGTAGGGCTGCGAGACGAGAAGATGGACGACGCCCGCGACTGCGTCGACTGCGAGGCAGTCGGCGCGGCGCTCTTCGCCTTTCCCTTGCTGTTGCCGAACCAGTCGTCGAACCCCTTCGCCTCCTCGCCCGACAGCACCTTGCTTTTCTTGCGATCTAAGTCCTGTCTGATCTCGTCGATCGTGCGCGTGTCGCGTTTGTTCACGTTGAGCTTGATGAGGCCCTGCGACTCGTGTGTGAGGCGGTCTCTGACCGAGCGGTAGGTGCCCGTCGCGGTGCCACCGGCAGCAGCAGGACCGTCAATCGCCCCGCCGGGCAGACGACGTCCTGCCTTCCTGTACCCGCTAATGGGACCCTTCTTGCGGCTGCCGAGGCCATAGTTGAGCTCTCGGTCGAGGCGCTGCTGACGTTTCTCCTCGCGAGTGAGGGCGGACCCACCCGCTCCTGAGTCATCGTCGTCCGGCGAGCCCTTTGTTCTGCGCCGCTCATCCCTAGCGTGGCTCGAGGACGGATAGTTAGCTTTGCCCCTCACGCGGCCATATCGCAGAGCATCGCGCTGCTCCTCCTCTTTCCTCTTCAGCGCCGCCTCTTTGGCCTGTCTCTCGGCCTCCATCTTCTTCGCTCGCTCCTCCTCCCGCTGCCGTTCCTCTAGGAGCTTTATTCGTATTTTCGCCTCCATCTCCTTCTCTTTACGCTCCTTCTCCTCCTGCTGTTTACGCTTCAAAGCCTCTTTTCGCTGTCGTTCGACCAGAGCTGATTGGACCTGAGCCTCAGACTCGCGGGTCTGCGTGGCACTCAGGGCCATGAGCGCTGCGAAAGAGGACATTGTTCGTCGCGGGGGTCGTGATAGAGGTGAGGAACACTGTGTTCACGGGTGAAAGAAGGGGATAGTAGATGCTGGGGTATAAGGATGTGGTGGTTGTGCTGTACGTCGTGCCGCGCGCTTTCGGAAACAGCGTCTACCGAGTCGTTTGGCATTGTTTACCTCCTCACCCAGGCGGTGGTACCGAGTAGGCTTGTCAATGGCTATGCATAGGCTATTACCCCGCAATGTCGCCAGCCTCGTGTCATCCGAGGATACAGATGTCAAGATCACGCAGTTACATGTTCTATGTACGTGTGAAAGCTTGTTACAAGTGAAATGACGTCTCTACAGATTGCGGGTGCAAGTGCAAGATAAATACTCGGACAGTGATAATCAAACAGTGGTGAATGGATGTACGAGAAAAACGAACGGATGATGTGTGTGGTCATTAGAGTCGTGATTCTTCCTCCTCGCGGAGAGTCCATATCTTGGAGGGAAGGAAGGAGGCCGCCATAAGGGCGAAGCAGACAATACCCGACAATACCCAGTAGACAAGGTTTCCACCGAGGTAATGACGGGACGGGTCTATTGATAGTGAGAAGAGGGAGTTGGCTGCGGCAGGACCAAGTGCTCGGCATATAGATACGCTGAGCTGAGCGAGCCCGTTGACTGTGCCCAAAGAAGCCCTGTTGGGCGCGGATGCTGTGATGTACATGAATATGCACCCTGAGGAAGGAAAAACTGTCAGATGACGCGACAATAGAGGCTTCTGCGAACCGCTGACCGTATGAAAAGTTAATGAAGATCGACGCGACGACCTGGAAGGCAACGGCACCCCACAGGAGCCATTCGTTGGCCCCGGCGGTTCTGGCGAGCGAATTGATGACTGGGAACGAGACGAACACGAGCAGCGATGAGGCGATGCCCGCAATGTACGTGTTCTTCGCGCCAAATCGCGCCTGCGTCTGGGCAAAGAAGAAGATCTGCAGAATACCGTTGAGGATGCCGTAGACAGAGAGGATCTTCCCAATGTGGTGCGGGGGCAAGCCTAGTCCACCAAGTTCGATCGGGGTGGAGAAGAACGTCGGCTGGATCGCACGGCTGCAGATGTCCACGAGTGCAAGACACGCATAGTTTAGTGCAGCGGTAAGAACCGGCACAGTCATCAGCTTTTTGAGGGGAAGAGGCTGGTTCTTGACGGAGGCCTCGTCGACGGAAAGCACAGACACAGAACTCGCGCGTTTGCCGTCCTGGATGCCGGTGTCATTTTGTGCCTTGTGAGTCTCCTTGTTCCACCAGGACGCTAAGAGGCGACGGAACGAGCGGGGATTCGATACCGTCTAGAATAAAATATATTGGTATGGAAGCATGAAAGAAGCGTGAAGCGAACGGACCTCCTTCAAGAAAAGCCAGCTGGTTGCCCAAGCGCATACCGAGAATGTGGCTGGCACGGCGCAAGCGAGGAAGTACGGATACTCCTTCAAGAAGGCGTTTTTGCCGAAATATTGAGGGAAGCGGTCAGCCGGTCGCGACAGGAAGCCGCCAATGATCGGGCTGGGCAAAACAAGTCAGCAAACGGGGAGGAATGTAGCGCACGGAGCTTACCCTAAGGTGCCGCCAGTACTCCAAGCGATGGGAAGGTATGCGTATGCCTGAGCCAGATTCGTCGAGTCGGTTATCTCGCCGATCATGCTTTTCAATACGCCAATGTTGCCGTTGAGTGCACCGTTCAGACTACGACTGTACGAAGCGTCAATCATCATGTGAAGTGACTCGCGGTGACTTGTGCGTACCTGAGAACGGCGCCCCAGAACGTTTTGGACAAACCAAAACAATACATAGAAATGGACAGCCCCGCCAGTCCCACCATGATCACCGGTCTGCGACCTATGTGGTCTGACAAGCGACTCCAGTGAAGGACAGTCATTGCTTGTGTGGCGAAGAATATTGATTGCTTGAGGGGATGTCAACACAGTTCCGAGAACAGCTGGGTAACGAACATACCATCAGTCCGACATAGTACCCGACCTTGGTCTCATCTCCGTGCGTGATTCCAACGTCGCGGATAAGCTGGACCGGGACCAGGTGAGTATTATACACATCAAGCGGGACACGGGCGTCACATACCTGCGGAGCGAACGGATAGATGACCTGGTTCGTCAAGGGTTCCGCGAGTTGGAGGACGAGGAGGATAGAGAGCTGAGCCCATGGTAACGGTGTCGGCTTCCGCTTCCGCTGCTGGTCAGGCAGAAGAGGAGATTCTTCGTCAATGGTCGTGATGGTCATGAGAGGGCTGAGGGGAAGAAAAGAAAGAGGAGGGAGAAAGAGATAAATTATCGTCTAGGTCGTTCTTGACCGGGGTAGGGTATATAAAGCAAGTCATCGTTCGCGATGCCGACTCTTCATTCCGAAAGGCGAGCAGAAACTGGCAAACAGAAAAGTCTGGGTTACGTAATACTGTGTCTCGGCAATGTTGGCTCCAGCCCGTGCCGCCAGCCACTTCTGCCAGAATCTATCGCTGTGACACTCACCAGGTAGCCCATACTCAGCCAGATGACTGCCAGATGACTGGGAAGAGGACGAGGGACGACCTGCGATATTCGAGGATCGCCGCCCTATGGCCACGCAAGAACAACAGCCGCTCGCGTGATTCAGCAGAGTGAGTGACTCACGGCATGAGAATAGAACGCTGCATTCTGATACCCCTTGACGATGGAAGCTGATATCTGGCACCGAAGGTCAAATCATCACAATTGTCGCCCTTATCGGTCGAAGGACAGGTGGTCCTGACGTATAACGGGAAGGGTGTCCGGTAGCGTGCGTGCCGTCCTCGGAGCCCATGTCACAGGTCGGTCTCGCAAGCGCGCCTCACATCGAAACAAGCATCGAGGAGGAAACCGGTGTCGGGCTCTCACTAATAATATTCAGTCATTGGTCTTTACACCCCGAATGCCGTTCGCACAGCCTCCGCTGCGCCGCCATAAGAGCGGAATGCCACATAGACGCGCGCAGTGCGCAGAGCCACAGACCGACCCTTGCCACGAAGACATGCTAGTCAGTATGTCGCACTATCTTCTCACTCCGTGTCTGCACTCATTCGTCAACGTCGTTCAGTGACTACGTGGGAAGGTGTGCATGATCTTCTTGCTTCAATCTGTGTGCCTAAATTCGTCGTGTCCAAGTTGTGTTTGTGCCGCTCAGCGCGTCGGACGACGTCGTCCGGCGCAACCTCCCAGGTGAAGAGTACCGCCGTTCCCGTGCGGACCCTTTCGTTCCTGGCGCACGCAGCTCTCTCGCGCGAATCGCCCAGTGGCGGCACAATAGACGTCATCGAGCGGTCGTGACTCGTGAGACAAGCTTGTACTGACCTGTATGACGTCCGAGTTAGCTCTGAAGAGACGATGTGCGCGCCCACCAAAATATGGTTTGCAGACTGGGCACCATGACATACTCAGGCGTCGATGTTCTTTGCAGCAGCGCACGGAGTTCGCTGTGATGCGTCTACCGCCAACTCCGCCACGCGATCACGTGTGCTGTCATTTATTGTCTGTTCGCCGTCGACCGCCATCACGATGCAAATTGCACTTGACGCCACAGCGTTGGCTTTCGTCGCCATCGCGCACGCCGTCCAGCCCTCGAGCGGGGGCTTTGCGCATAGGTGAGTTTTAGAAATGATTGCGCATCGGAGAGCTGGAGTCTAGTGGCGCAATGTTTTACCCGGCCAAGTTGCGCGTGAAAGTCTCGTGCGCCGCTTAGGCCTTCGACCGACCATTTTCGGTAGGGCCACCACGACTTGCCTCCTACCATCACGTCGAAGACATAGTGACCCACTCGATTCGACCCACAGCAACCGTATTATCACATTGATAACGATGGACGTCTTCCGGCCAACAGAGATACCTTCACAACTAGATGGCCCAAGCTCTGGCGCGGGCGATGCTTCAACAAAGGCCAACCTTGACACGGCCATGCCTACCTCCTCTTCAACGTACGACGACATACCTGCCAGCTCTCCGTTATCTAGCTGCATGCCTATCGACTCTCCTACATGGAACGACACGCCGACCGCAACGCCAGGCGCGAGCCGTGAGTACATCAGTTCGTGCCACTCTTGTGCTATGCTCATTCTTTTTCATCAGCGCGGGGCCATGATCTCGATAAGATGGCTGAAGATCTGGGAGCAGACTTTGATATGCATGAAGGTCCCGAAGATGGCGAGGGAGAAACGAGGAAGGCTCTTGAACACGGAAGGCAAAAGCGACGAACACACGACGCCGCTCATCCCTACAAGAGACCAGATGGAAGCCCAAAGACTGTGGATGCAGACGAACACGCTCTTGGCCTGCCTACTGACGATTCTGGGACTGGACATTCGCCGGGCACAGAATCCGAGTCTTCTGACCAGGAGGACGAGCAAATGGACACGTCTGGAGTTGATGGGGAACAACGTTCCACGTCTACAACGTCACCATCCTCGAGCGAACACGCATTTCGGAAGTACGAGAGAGTGGGTATCCTCAAGCCCGATTACGATAAGCATCCAATACATGCCTTGAGCGACTCCAGTCAATCTGTACACCTGCTCATCGAGCGCAGTCGCGCCCTTCATTGTCCGCATCTGCTCCAACAAGAGAGCCTGCACCAGATCATGCGGCTTCATGCACTGCGCGAAAGTCTGGATGGTAGACGTAAGTCCTGCAGCATCGTCGACGATCCGGGTCTGAGTGCTCACGTTGACATGTAGAAAGAAGTCCACTTGCTCCGGAAATCAATTTGTGGCCGAACGATAATCGACATTTCTGTCCTGGGTACCGTGACGGTGACGACTACGACGACGGCGACGACGCGAACTATTTCACTCTGCCCTTCCCTCTCCCGCTCTCCACAAGGATTCAGGCAGCCAAGGAGCGATGGACAAGGCCCCCGGCAGTGTCCTCCCCGCTGAACCCGGCTCGGTCAGACACGATGCGGTGGATGTATTTCGAGGCGTTCGACGGCCGTGAAAGTGCGTACAGGCGTAGCGCGTGCATCCCACGAGATCGAACGTAAGTCTCTTGCATATTGCTATCGCGCGTTGCACCATGGGTACTGACGTGTCATGTCCTGCGACAGGGAGTGCTTCCACAACCGGTGCAGACACCATGCCCCGACGTGGCAGGGAAGGGCAGAGCAGAGCATGGGCTACCAGCAGCAGCCGCCTGATCCTGAGTCGATGCGGGGGCCGCGCTGCTTCAGATGCCAGATGACGACCGAGCCGCTCAAGGAGTGGAAGTTTAGTGCCGAGTGGAGACTGCACACGTTTGGCATCGTGGGGCGGAACGACTACCTCGAGAAGCTGTTCAACGAGAGCGCAAACGCGCGGTCGTGGTTCGACGACGACTTGGGTCCCAACCAACCGGACTATTCTGCAGCGTACGCAACCTAGTTGCTCAATCTGCCACCTATCGGGCGGCACGCTGGAACCATTCTTTGTCCACATTTGTTACCCGTCTCTCCTGCTTTCAATGTATCTTACCCAGGCTGGAATCATGATGGATGGACGCCACTTCCGTTCTTGGTCGAGTCCTCTACATCGCGACTCGACCGTTGTCCACTCTTTGTCTTCATCAACATGTATAAATGCATAGTTTTTTCTTACCGTTTCCTGAGTCTTTGTGTCGTTATCGACAGCGCCGACTGCCGTTCTCTGCCTCGCGTTCTAGACCTGCGGTCTGAGGCCGTAAAGGGACACGCCCATATTGGCGCCCGGATGGCCATCGCCACTTGCCTCTTACCCTGACACACCACCTTCGTAAACTCAATCCAGCCGCGCAACCGTGTTGATTGTCACGGACAACAATGGACGCTTCAAGCCAAGATAAAAATTGGTCCCAACACCTTGATCAGAGCGAAGGTGCCTCTGGTAGCGGCACATCCACGATACAGTGGAATGACACGCCGACCGCATCGCCAGGCTCGAGCGGTAGGTCCTATTTTAGTCACGATTGTGGAAGTGCTCATGCGTGAGCAGTCTTGGGAGATGATGTAGACAAATCTATGGAAGGCTGGAGAGCTTCCCCAGACGAAGATACGAAAGACACTCCGGACCGCAGTCTTGAACACGGCAAAAGTCAAGGAAAAAGTAAACGACAGACGCGCCGTAACGCGAGTCATCCATACAAGGTGCCTAAAAAGAAGCCGGCAAGTGACAGCGACTTGCCTGTCTCGGTCAGTGGTCAGGGTGAGGCGGGCCCATCGACACCCACACGGCCCTCGACCTCGACTCTGACCCCGAAGCTGCGAGCAGCCACTGCGGAAGACCTCAATCCGACTATAACTGCTTCGTCACCAGTAATGGGCGACTCCGGTGACTCTGTGGCCTGGCTCACTGAGCGAAGTTTCGCTCATCACAGGCCGCAGTTGCTTCGGAGCGAGAATATGACCCATCTCAAGAAATTATATATATTTCGCGCACACCTAGAGAAAGAAGCGGAGCGTAAGCCATTGGATCGTGGTGCATTTTGAACCTGACAAGAACGCCCTTCTTAGGAAAACTAGACGCTTTCGCTACTTCGCGCCAACCGGATGTGGCACCGACACAGTTCCCGACCGTCGCGATTGGCGATGGTCCGACCAGCGCAGTGCATCATTCATTCGACTTTGTTAATCACTGGAACACCGAGAAAGAAGCCAAATCTCGCTGGGGGAGACTGCCCACTGTCCCGTCGCCGCTCGGCCAAGAACGACCTTACACCAAGTCCGAACTTCATAGGTTGAACCAAGCTCGGAAGACGGTATTTATACACCAAGAACGCGAATGTCGCCACCACCCTGAGAGTGCGCATCGCCGCTACGCGTTCCAAGCAAAACACCGAATGTGAGCACACCTCGCCTTCTCGTCGAGTCTAGTACTAATGCGTCTCATCAGCGACTGTGTTTTGAAGCGATGCCGCGAGCAGCCTGTGTGGAGTCCCGGAGAGGACTTCAAGAAATATGAGACTCGGGCGGCTGCCCTCAAACTGGCCACCACAAAGTCCTGCTTAAGGTGTCGGGCTCGATCAGAATCAACCGAACAATGGCACGACAACGTCGATAACAAAGCATACGATGCTGCATGGTCAGAACGCAACGACCGCCTGTTTGAGCTTGGCCGGCAACGGTCTGTTCCCCCGAAACGTGGCTGGTTCGAGGACGACTACGGCCGCGACGACGCCGACTACAAGGCACTCTACGATTGACTCGACTCGTAAATATTTCCCGATACCAGATCGCCCTCTTCACTCTTACTCACGATACCCGTTTGCCCTCATTGTCAAGTTGCTACGTGTACATTACTGACCGATACATTCGTGCATTGCTATTTGTCGCCTTTTGACCTGTGCTTGCGATATTTGTACACATACTATACATTGCAGTTCTCCTGGTCTGAAACTCGTCGGTGGCTTTTTTAAACTATCGAAGATTCTGCGGGACCTAGAACAAGTTATAGTACCTCGACAATGGGAGGCGCTCCGCAGGGGCAATGTCTGCGAGGACACCGTCGGCGCGGACATCGTAGGTTTCCGGGTCGACCTTCATAGTCGGCGTCGCATCGTTCCACTTCATGTCCTTCTTCTTCAACTTGCGGCAGTTCTTCACGGGCTCGAAGCGCTTCTTCAGGCCATAGCCGGCGACGGTGCCCGACGTGATCGACACCTCCGATACGAAAGACACCGAGTTGAGCGCGGCGGACGCAGGGTACGCGCCCCACATCGGGCGCCCGAAGAAGGGCTGCACGGTCGGGATGGACGCGTTCGCGTCGCCCATCTGTGCCCACGCGATGACGCCCGACTTGAGCACCATCTCCGGCTTCTGCCCGAAGTTCTCGGGGGACCAGAGCACAAGGTCCGCGAGCCGCCCGACCGCGACCTCCCCAACCAGGTGGCTGATCCCAGAGGTGATGGCACTGCATGACATATGATGTGTCAGAGGGGGGCCACAGCGCAGGATCTGCACATTGCACATCACTTACGGGTTGATGGTGTATTTGGAGATGTATCGCTTGACCCGCGCGTTGTCGTGGCATTCCGAGTCGCCTAGGGACGTCAGCGGTCCGCGGAACTCGCGCAGCTTACTCGCGGTCCTCCATGTGCGGCTGATGACCTCGCCCACGCGCCCCATAGCCTGCGAATCCGAGCTAATCATCGATATCGCGCCGGTATCATGCAAAACGTCCTCCGCTGCCACTGTCTCCGCGCGGATGCGCGATTCCGCGAACGCCACATCTTCCGGGATGTTTCTGTCGAGGTGGTGGCACACCATAAGCATCTGGCGACATGTTTCAGTGGCGTACTCTTGGCTTGGGCGAGTTGTCAGAGATCACTCACATCAAGATGCTCATCCAGAGTGTTGTTGGTGTACGGTCGGGTCGGGTTGGTAGATGATGGGAGCACGTTATCCAGTCCGCACACCACGATGATGTCGGGAGCATGGCCGCCACCTGAACAGAAAGATCAGACGACGCGTGATGATAGGCTCAACATGGTAGCGCACCGGCTCCTTCTGTATGGTACGTATGGATCGTGCGGCCACCAAAGGCGGCAATCGTACCTGCGTGATGGCAGATCAGCGATGAGCACTTCACATACACACCGATAACCGGGACTTACTCTCCACAAAGCCGCTCTCGTTCAGTGTGTCTGTGTGAATGTTGACCTGAGACATAATTACTGTGTGAGCGGTTGGCCAGAGCAATGATGTGAGGGATCCTGTACCTGCACGTCGTACTTGTCTCCCACGTCCAAGCAGTTCGCGATCGCAGCGGGCGTGGTGCCCCAGTCCTCATGCAGCTTCAAACCCGCGGCACCCGCGCGGACGATGTCCTCGAGCGCCTTCGGGCCCGCGTCGTTGCCCTTGCCCGTGAACGCAAAGTTGAGCGGCATGCCGTCGACGGCCGCGAGCATCTGGCGCATGTAGAACGGGCTCGGCGTGCACGTCGTCGCGTTCGTGCCCGCGCTGGGCCCCGTGCCGCCGCCAATCATCGTCGTCGTGCCCGACGCGAGGGCCTCGGTGACCTGCTGCGGGCAGATGAAGTGGATATGCGCGTCGATCGCGCCCGCGGTCACGATGAGGTGCTCGCCCGCGATCGCCTCTGTCGACGCGCCGACGACGAGCGCAGGGTCCACGCCGTCCATTACGTCTGGGTTCCCTGCCTTGCCGATGCCGGCGATGAGCCCATCTTTTACACCAATGTCCGCCTGCGCACGAGGAGAAATGCGGTCAGTGCGGCGCGATGAGATGCAATATGAAGACGGTTACCTTGTAGATGCCCGACCAGTCCACGATCAAGGCGTTCGTGATGACAAGATCAAGTGTTTCTGACGCTGGTCTGTTCGTTGCTTGGCCCATGCCTTCGCGTATGGTCTTTCCCCCGCCAAACTTGACTTCGTCGCCGTACACGGTCTGTACGTAAATCAGTGCCGTATCTTTGCCTGCGGCCCGCCACAGGGGTACGTACCAGATCGCGCTCGACTTCGATCCAGAGGGCTGTGTCGCCCAAGCGGACGCGGTCGCCCACAGTGGGTCCGAACATCGCGACGTAGGCTTCCCTACTTATTTCGGTGTCTTGCGATATCTCCAGGGCGCCGGGCTGTGGAACGTGACTGAAGCCCTTCTGCACCAGGTCCCTGACAATCGCGCCCCTCCTCGACGGATCCACGACGCCAGTCGCGAGGTTGTTGCCGCCCGAGATGATTTTCTTGCCGCCAATGGCGCAGAGCGTGACGGTCTTGACAATATCAGGTTCAAAGCGCACCGCGGTACCTGCGGCGATGTCGAGCCGCATGCCGTACGCGAGACCGCGGTCAAACGACATCGCAGGATTGGTCTCGATGAAGTGATAGTGCGAGCCAATCTACGTGATTGTCAGCATCGCGCAGTCTTTATTCGGCAAAGGGGTAGGTTACCTGTACTGGCCGGTCACCCTTGTTGTGCACCCTGAGTTGCACGCGCGCCCGGCCTTGATTGATGATGATGGGCTCCTTCTTGACTATGATAGCACCGGGAGCCTGCTCTCTCGCGTATTCCGCCTCATCGACGGGCGCAAACGCGTCATCTGATGGCACGGGAAGAAAGGAGCCAAACAGCGCGGCGGTGAGGTTTCCCGTCTCGGTACATATGGGGTCGTGTACGGTCACTAGGAACACGCTGGGGAGGCCGTTAGCCAAGGATCACGGTCGAAGACAGTGCTTACCCGTCAACAAAGGTGCCCTCGACTTGGATCTCATGTAACAGGATGGGAACCCCTGGGAGGACATGTCTCCTTCCGAGCAATGTCTTCCCATGCTGCATCAAGTCTGCTACGGAATACGTGCCATCGCGTATCCTCTCCTGAAGCTGAGACGCGATTAGGGCGACTGCCTCGCTGTGGTTGAGGCGAAGCCCCCTAGCAAGCCGTTTCTGGGCGAGGGAACCGGCCTGTGTGCGATGCGAGATGATCAGGATGTGCAGGTCAGGTAAGTTCGATCAAGACGCGCCTGATGGAGGAGAAGTTTGTCCTGTTCTCTGGGAGAGATGCGCATGCCTGGGTGTGTTCTGGCGAGCTTGACGGTGGTTAACCGACAAGACTGGATGCCCCTTTGGTGGCTGCGGTGGCTGCATACTCCTGAATGTGTGGGAGCGTGTCTGATAAGAGCGACTCGGCGAGCGCGACTCGGAAAAGGCTAGCCCACAGATAAGGCGGGTAGGCGCCGTCGATCCTGCTCAGATCGGGGTGAGATGCTCCCGCCCTCGCGTTGTTCCCAACCAGTCCTCTCCTTTCGTTCATCTTCGTCCTGCACCTTCACGCAACTCTCTCTTGAAACGTCGTCCTTTCGTCTTTTCCTGGACAAACCTTTGTTGCATCTTCTCTTTGCCAGGGCACTACGTATCTGCCACGTCTGCTCATGGTCACGTCCTGCCACGTCTCGCCCGCCTGTGAAGCTAGGAACAACAGCCTTCTACAGGATATTCGCGTCCTAAACTTAGGATCCTCGGGACCACGGCTGGGCGGTATTTGGCTGTGGAAAGTACCGGGATCTAGCTCTGTTCTCCGCTGTCAAGCGCGGGTCGTTCTGCTGTCGGGAGAGGATCAACGGCTGTGATATGTCTATGCGTCGTCCGCTTCTTCAATTGGCCCACCTGTGACCCGTCGGTCCCTTGCATGATAGTTTTGCATCGCCCCAAGTCAACAATTTCCCGTCGACATAGGACCGAACAAGTATCACAGGTCGCCATCTGCGCATCGTCAAGTCATGGTGCATCGACGTCAAGTTATGTCCGTATGCGGCTCCTGCCAGGTCGAGCCTTGGCCTCTGCATCCCTCAGCCACTCCGTGGTCCATGCACAGTGGCCGGGTCTAATTGGGCCACAGAAAAACAGTCACAAAAGGCAGTGAGTGCAAGACCTCCGTCATTGGGATGTGCCGGCAGCGCTATGCGCGGTTGCTTTGATCTGGTGATTTCATGACCGGAACTCTAACATCCTTTGTACTACTGCGCTGGGCAGTGACGCTGGGCAGCACATAAAGGCCCGACGTGTCTTGCCAGATTGCTTTCCCTCCGCAGCGACACTCTTGCGTCAACCCTCCGCCTCCCGACCCTCTGCCATTCGCTGGTTCGGAGCTCTCGACCGTCGTGTGCTTCACCGCCTGTGAGAGGCTCTACACGGCAATCACCGCCTTTCGCGCTCGCTCCCACGTGGCGCGCTCTGTTTTAGCCCGACGTTCTCCCCGTCACAGCGAGTTTTGTGCTCTTCATCCCATCATTCTAGTGCCCCATCATCCGTGTCCATCACTGGTCAGGCAGTCTCACACACATCTTCTTCGATGCAGAGTCAGCCCCTCCAACCTATATCTACCTCCGCCGGCACTCCACGAAAGCGCACCATGTCCTTCTCGAGCCCTCAGCCCGTCAAGTCCGCGCGGACCCTCCAACGCACAGGATCCTACCTGTCCCTCTCCAGCATGCAGTCGCTGCAGCCCGGGACATCTGCATCACACATGTGCGAATACACAACGTCATATACTCGTCCCCCACGCCCACACAAGGAGCGGCGACGGGCCCGCGCCAGCGCAGCAGCTAGCGACGGAATCACCATCCACCTCCCGCCACCGCGCTCGGAGCCACTCCCCGCCCCGAAGCCTGCGCGCAGCTTCATGTCCATGTCGCTCCGCACATCCTCGCCGCTCGCGCCCTCGCTCCGCGTGCTGCCACCGCGCCCCGCGTACCCGCGCTCGAAGCCGGAGCCGGACCTGTACCGCACGGCGATCATCACGCGCATGCGCAGCTCCCCCGAGGGGCAGAAGATCCTGCACATGGGCCCGCGGCTCGCGTTCTCGATATACAACGCGACGCGCGACCTCGAGCGCCTCGTCGCCTCGAGCCGCGACGCAGAGGGCGACGTCTTCATGGCGGACCCCGACGGCACGATGAGCAGCTCGTGGGTCGTGTTGCCCCAGGACGATTGGGAGATGGTCGACCAATAGAAGTGGCGCGCGGCAGTGGGCAGGGGGCTGTCGCTATCGCTGATGACTGATGACGGGCGGGCCACAATCCATCATACGCACCGCGGCCGGCCACCGCTTTGCTAGACCTGTATACCATGCATCTCTAATTATTTTCGACCTTCACCGTCCATTTTTGCCATTGCGCTTCCGGCACCCTATACTTTTGCCAAAAGTTGTGCTAATGCTGTACTATTCGAATCCTAAACCCTGGGACATTGTAGCTTTTACGCCGTGTAGAATATGCCCGCTTCGAGTTCGGATTCAGACTGTATGTAGCCTGTACATTCAACGCCACTCGGATTAGATGACTGTGCATTCGCCAACGCCATCCGCGCCGAAAATGATCCATAGATACAGCGACTTTGGCAGCGGGTGCGCCGTTTTCCATTTACCACGCCACAAAGCTGAGCTGACGTATGTGCATACCTATCGACAATAATAATATCGTCTGCCACTTAAGGCTACGCCACACCGCTCATCGCCGCCGCCTGGTAACGATATCACGCCTCTGCGCCGCAGCCATCTTTGCAAGGGTCCAGGGTACCAGGGCACCAGGCGAGAGCGTGTGTCGAGTTGCCTAGCTACAGAGCGACAGATTTCGCGAGGATCAACTAGAAGATGAAGCCGTGTGGAATGTGGAAATGCCGTCCCAGCCCAGGTGGAAAGAAGATTGCACGATAAGATTCAGCTGCCCGCCACCCAGGAATCAAGCATCATAAGGGACAGAAGCAAGGGACAGGACTGGACATTGCGTGTGCAAGATGCATGCCAGTGATGTATGATTTGTATGATGGGGAGATGCGGCTTGAACGCGCGGTGTCAGTTGTGAGTGCATGACCCATGCGAACGCATCGCGCGCCGGCACGATGGGCTCGCATGTTCATTGGCAGCGTCGAACCGGCGGTGCTTGGTCCTGGGATCTCGCGCCTTCGTGTCCGAGCAGGTCGCAGCTCGTACTGTCACGGCCATTCCCGCTGCTCAACATCAGTCTCACGGCTCCTCGTCCAGAGTGGTCCAATGACAGGCACCGCGCAATGTCCAGCACGGATAGCATGTGGAGCGGACGTGATGCTTACCAGTACAAAATCTATATCCCTGCCTAGTACGCTCCTTCTACTCATTGCCCTTGCAATTTATCATATATCAGATACATGGCCCGACCGACTCGGATGCGTTTCGGATTGGGTTGGGGAACGCAAACGTGTCTCGACTCTCGCGCGCGCGTCTCATTGAGGCTCGACATATTCGACTGCTACATACCGCTATGTATCTGATGTGTGCCCGTTATGCACCGGTCGTCCGGGGTACCTATAGCGACGCTCCCGATGATCATTGCGATCGTCTGGGAATGCAAAGTCTAACTGCACGGCTTGTAAGCAAACGGAGTGGGCGAGTGTTCTAGGTGGTCTTGAAATCACTCACCAGCAAGCGTCGCATCTGATGTCGATGAGTTATATCGAGGGAAAACACCGGAAGGAGTGCATTCGGTCCGACATCATCTCGTTCTATGTGCCAGGTACGGTACGGGTCAACACCCAATTCAGGCATGAGAAGCGCCATCGAGTCGTTGGTGTAAAGCCGTGATATATATCGTGGGCTGCGGTCTTTGTACACTCATGAAACGTGGCGTGGTCTCGAGTTTGAGCGTCCATTGAATCAGGAAGTAAGATTGACCTGAGCGTCGGGATGCGAGAGAACCTGACATGGTATGGGGACCAGGTCGGTTAAAACTGGAAGCGTCATTTTTGAACACGTCAACACGGAACGGATAGAGATATAGAGCACTCACAGGAGACAATATTCCGTGATGACGATCCAGAGATGATTTCGGCGGTGTAGCTTCAACAGGCGAGGAAACCATTTAGTCCAATTTGGGTCCAAATATGCCACATCTTTCTCTCCATCATCCACCAATCCATTGATTAGCCAGTTTACCGGTTCGACGAGTTCCTAATATTTGGTGACTAGTGCGCCGTAGAACGTTTTCCTAGCCCCAGTCGCCTCCGGGGTGTCGCGAGCCATCCGTGACGAAGGCATTCCCTGAGATGCCTACAAACGCTACACTGGAGTTCTCGGAGTTGTATCGTGTTCAAAGGATTCTATCCTCTTCATTCGCTCGCCATTGTTCTTTATCGAAATTGTATGCACTTTCGAGAATGTGTCGCCCGAAATCGACATATGATGCTCCCGACGGTAATGATGTGCGCTGTCAACACGTATTACTTGGCCAGCATTGTCGAGTCTTGAAACGTTTATGCACTTACTGTGTGTAGGTATATTAATACGTGAACAATTGTGGCCGCTGTTATTTATGGGAAAGGGAAGTGACGAGAGGGCGGTGTGTGGCGCGCCACGCGATTGAGATTGCGGAGCCATGTTGCCGCAACGACCTCTTGAGACAAAGTCAATACTCAGACCGCTGCTCATCTTGGAGTCACCTAGCTACGAATAGTACGCAGATGAGGGCCAGTCGTTACAAAGGCGCGAGGCGTTCCGGGAGAGAGTTCGGGTTCTCTCTGTTGATCGCTGGAGTTATCCAGGACGCGGTCAGAGAGAGACAGCACTCTCGTCGGCTTGAGGCTTGGTGAGAAGCGTCCAGCCGACTATTCTTGGCCTTGAGATCTCGCACCTGCGTGCCCGGATAGGTTGTAGTACCTGGTGTCGGTCGTTCCGACGCCCCACCTCAATCCTCTTGGTCTAGGATGCTGCGCGTCTCAGATAGAAGCAGGCAGCGCGAACATGCCTCCATTCTCACGCGTCTCATTAGGTTCGACATCATGGGCCGTCGCAGACCGTTGTGTATCTGATGTGTGCCCACTATACCCCGCTTATTCGGGGTATCCATAGCGACGTTCCCGATGATCATTGATATCTTCTTGGAATGCAAAGTCTCGCTGCACTGCTTGTTAGCAAATGCAGCTGGCGCGTGTAGACGTTTCCTTGAGATCGCTCACCAGTGCGCGTTGTATCAGAGTGTTCTAAATGGTTGATCAGTCAGATCAAATAACAAGCGAACAGCTATGACCTCCACAAAGAAAGCATGCAATGGGATATCATAGAAGACGTTACAAAAGTATTGCGTCGTTGCGAGCAGGACATTCGGGTATAACTGGTCGACGCATGCCTGTCGTCAGAGATTATGCGCCTGGAGAGTTAATGGCCTGCTACAGCGGCACGATGGCTCTGTGAAAAGGGCATCAAGAAAGCCTGGCAAAAGGCCATTCAAAATTCGGTCAAATACTCCATACAGCGACTACTCACGGGACGAAGGTAATGATCCATGGCGTCGGATCACGGTACGAGACCGACTTAATGGGGAGCTTTCAGCGCAGGCGACGGGGCTTTTTGTGGCTGCGTGGCTCGTGGGCAACTCGCTTGCAGCCTTTGCTTCGTCCATCACGGCCACAGAGGACCAATTGTAGTTCTCCGGGTATTGCGCTTTGATCTCGGAGCTGGCTATATTTCCGTGGCAGTCTTCGTCCCAATCGACGAACATATCCCAGTTAGGTTTCATAGTACCTGTCATACTGCTTTATGGCCTCACATGTCTCCGATAGTAGCAACATAGTAGCACGCACCGGGATGCATCCTGCACTCGCCCGTCTCACGAGGTGACCCTGCATCGTACGCGTCGTCGCAGTTGGCACACACCTCGAGCTGCGGCACGTGGGCCGGTCCTGCACACGGTTGTCTTGCTTGTCCTCGCTCGGAATGTTGGAGGGGTGGAGAGCCAGGCGCAGCGGCAAGATCCGCCGTAGCTGTCTCTCGATCTGCGTCCTCTCTTGCAACTAATTCGTCGAAGAGCGCTCCCCTCAGCTCCGGTCGTCTGGCCAGCATGCCGAGTAACGTGTCGCGAAGTCGTTCTTCGGGAGTGTCCAAAATGGCATTCTGTAGCTCTTGCAGTTGTGTCATACTCAACGAAGGTTGTTCGTCGTCGTCATCGTTGGTCAAATCGATGTAGTCGGAGTCCGACATGCCAGAACGCGTCTTGTTCAAGACCTCGTTCACGTTAAGACCACGTATTAGGGCAATATTAGAGGTCATTTGGCTGCAGAACTCACCGGTTGCTTGGAGTGCGCGGTTGGGTATCGTACAAAATAGAGGGAATGCGAAGAGAGAATGCGAAAGCGGTCGTGCACTCACCTAAAGAGAGGTGGACGTGATTAATGCCGAAGCCGCGTTACGGCGATCAATTCGGGCGCCAAACCTTACTTCACTACGGCCACATAGTTGGTAAGCCAAACTTGAAGGACTGGTCTAAGCTGCAGAAATATTTAGGGCTTGAACGATGATGCGTCTAGTATCTGGTCATATTTGATTTCGTTCAGACGTGCAGGTGAGACTCAATGTCGAGTTGACATCCTGCGGGAGCATCCTTAACTTCTTAACAGGTAAACTAATGGCGCGGCGTACCAGCTTGGGATTGGCAATGTCGAAAGTCGAAACATCGTTGTAATACGAATGAGACGTACTGTGGGTGCTGGGTGATCATCACCTTGGAGTCAATGCTCCGTATGTTCGTGTTAAGAGAGAGCGGTCAGACCGAAGGTGTGTAGTCACTGATACTATCAATCGAACATCTCGCTGACGCAGGGGGTGGCGCAAAGCAGGTTCTTCTCTCACGTAAGACATTATTAGAGCCGGGCTGAGCTTTCACGCAAGTACAATATCCAAGAACGGCAAATATCGGTCATCGGTCTTGGGGTCGGCTATGACAATCTCTGTTCGTAAACGAGCCACTAACTTGAAAGATCAATGTACATCGACTGCGGACATCTGACATTGTGTGAGTGTCCATGCTCTCATTGAATCTTTGTCACTTACTTGAACGGGCATGACTAGCCGTTCAAATCTCGTCGGAGCCGTTTCTCGTGCCGAACGCTTGCGAACTCACGAGTCACAGCCGATTTGGCCTCTCACTCACCTCTCGAGACGGATTTAAAAGAGACTGAGCACAAACGGCTGTCTGTCAATTCCCGCATACATCATGTTCCATCTTTCAGCTCCTCTGAAGCTAGGCGACTTTACGCTGCGCAATCGTAACTTGATGGCCCCCATGACGCGCGATCGCTCGGTCCCCGACACTGTGCCAAATTACTATAACGTCGAGTACTACACTCAACGTGCGAAAGGTGGAGCAGGCCTCATCATAACGGAGGGAACCCTCGTCTCCCGTCAGGGTACTGAATGGCCCATGGCTCCCGGAATATGGAGTCATGAACACGTCGCTGGCTGGCAGAAAGTGACTGACAGCGTCCATGAAGCGGGTGCGTTGATATTTTGCCAGGTAAGTATGCTACACTGGTGTGTTCGTAGGCTGTTGAACTGATAGATTGTAGCTCTGGCATGTCGGACGTGTCGCGCACCCGGAAATGGCAGAGCAGCAGAAGGCCGGGAAGCCTGTCCCTGCTCCTTCCGCCATTGCTGCTCGAGGAGGCCGATTCAGGCATCTTCCAGGTCAACCGGGTTACGTGACAGTACGTTGTTTGTCCGGTCGCGTGGGGGTACGCACTTACACGATATCAGCCCACCGCTCTTGATGATCCGCAGACAATCGTCGAGGAATTCAAACACGCCGCGAAGATGGCCAAAGAAGCCGGATTCGATGGTGTAGAGCGTGCGTGACCTCAATTGCGTAACGCACAGCGATAACATGTCCTAACCGTTGACGGCAGTCCATTCTGCGAATGGGTATCTGATTCACCAGTTCCTTGACTACTCTTCGAACAAGCGTGCCGATGAGTGGGGCGGTTCTGTCGAGAATCGCTGCAAATTTGGACTGGAATGTCTGAAAGCCGCCATCGACGTTTGGGGCCCGGCTCGTGTGGGTATTAAAGTGTCGCCGTGTGGAGGTTATAATGATGTCGGGTACGTCGGAGTTGCGCCATGCTAGGATCGTTCACTGTACGATGATATCTCTTTGTTCTAGCATGTCGTTCCCTGATACCGTGGCCACCTTCACCTACTACCTGACACAAATCAGCGCGATGAAACCTGCTTATGTTCATCTGGCGCGGTACTCACCGATGATGGACGAAGTCCTGGTCCCGGACGGCGAGCAAACCCTGAAGCGCGGCACGCCACTCGACGTGCTCGCCATTTTTGGTTCTATTATCAAGCCACTTCCGTCTGTTCTGCAGGAGCATCCCGAAGAAGCATTCCGTGGGCCCGCCATGCCAAAGCACCCATTCGATACGACAAACCCCTCGCCTACGCGGTTGTTGCTCAACTGTGGGCTCTTACCTGATGAGGCGGACAAACTGATCGGAGATGGGAAGATCGATGCCGCGGTATTTGGAACGTTGTGGATCGTGAACCCTGACCTGCAGAAGCGGCTGGAGTCAGGTATGAATGTCGACGGGAAGGGAGTCCGTCAGGATTTGGATTTCATGACGTTCTATGGTGTTCCCGGTGTTGATCCTGCCAAGGGGTATACCGATTATCCTACCGCCACTTGATACTGTACGCATCAAGTAACAATACATTACGGTAGACAGATGTTGGCAGTCGAGTTCAAATGATGCGGAAACCTTTATGTCTCGTGTACTTAGTGGGAAGAGCGTGTTTCTAATACCAACAACGCGGTCGCGACGCGATACTGTTTGATGGCCAAATCACGTGATGTAGACGCCAGGCGTTCGCGCCTCGTCGCGGCATCAACTTGTGCAACCACTTCCACCTTCGCTCAGAGTATTGTTACCCTGATTTCGAGCAAGCTGTCTCTCACATAATACGAGTCAGCCACCACCGCTCCGTTACTGCGACGTCGCATCGATGTGGCGATCTGCCGCGCTCGTCAGTAGATTCCGCCTCGGCGATTTGCTGTCAGTGCCGGTTCGACGACCAGTGCTGAGCAAGACATGGCAAGACGCGACGCGCCATGAGAGTCATTTCTTGCAACTACGCTGGGAGCGCGATAAAAGTGAGACAGTGTGTGTGTTCCGTAGTCGCGTCATTGATGAAGACCCTTCGTTTCCAGCCAGGAGGTACAGGTTGCTCGCGTGGTTGACTGGCAGCTTGGCGAGCTACGTCGTGATAAAGGAGTTGGTCTGGAATAGTTGTATACTTCATGCTGATTCTGTACTGTCTGACGATCAAGAATACGTGAGTCTTCCTCAAGTGAATGGTGCTGTTTACCCTGGCTTGCGTTTAGATTTTGCTTAAAATTTGCTTCACCCTCTTCCAGGCTGTACAACCTGAGATTGAACCAGCAAATGACCCAATAATTGGAAAAGAGGTATGCATTTGCAATAGCCCTCGCACCTGCCATTATGTGACACACTGTAGGCGGTATGGACGGTCCTACGTGCAGCCCGTCCACTTGGGGCTTACCGCTCACTCGCAGACTTCATGGCGTGGCCTTGACATGCTGAAGACCTCGCTTTCTGCGAGCGCGCTGGCCACTGCCGTTTCATCGTGGAAATGGCCCATCTCTTTCGATTTCTCGCACCTGCAGACACGATTTTCTGCCTTATTCCTCGAGCTCAACGGCGGCCCAGGATCCCTATACTCAGAGATAGTGGATGTTCCGCCGAGCCCGGAAATCCACCCCGAAATTGAATGGGACGCAGAAGTTAGGTTTGGCGAGGAGCTTTGCCTCTCCGAGCGCGCCTTCCTCGGCGAGAGAAGGAGGGCCATGAAAGCGCCTTTTGCGCAGCTCATGGGAGTCAATGAGAGCAAGATAGACGAACGGGACCTACCCATTGTAGCTATCGCTGGGTCCGGAGGCGGTGAATATGGTCGTGCCAGCGCTAGACAGCGTATTGACAACGTGTTTTCTAGGGTTCCGGGCGATGCTAAATACCATCGGGTCACTAGTGGGGGCGGAGCGCTCTGGCATCCTTTCTTGCACCACGTATACTGCGGGTGTGTCTGGTGCGACATCTGGATTTTTTGGGGCAGGTACGTCGGCTTACGATGACATGCATCTCCTTCAGGGAGCTGCTGGGCACTCGGCGTCCTTCACTCTGGGGTTGCAGGGTCAAACGACCCTTACAATGTGGCTCAATACATCAAGAGCCGTATACAAATCGGTTACCTAGACGCGTCAACGCTAGATGCGCTTGTGACGCCTCCGACGAATAGGGTGCGTCGCTGTCAAATACAACGTAAAGTTAATGCGAATTTTCATCCCCTGCAGTACCTTCTGGTGAGTCTTTAAACAGGGTTTTATATGGATGCACCGCTCACGGCCGCCGGCAGTCGAGTCTGCTGAGGAAGGGCGCGGGGCCAGCAGGTTCTATCTCCCTTGTAGACGTGTACGGCACACTACTGGGATCCAGAATTCTCGTCCCGGCCGACCTGAGCCTATTGGACCCCCAACATCTATCACTTCACATGATGCGCCGGAGCGTGGATAAAGGGCAGCTGCCCCTCCCCATCTTCACCGCCATACAACACTGTGAGCCCATCGCACGCATGCGAGATTAATTAACGAGTTCAACGGCTTTCCGCGCGCGGGCAGTAGCTCCACAGGTTCCCGCCGCTCGTAATGTGCGCGCAGAGAAGGCGACGGCCGTTGATGAGGACCGAGTGAGCGCCCTCCATCAGAAGGAATTGCTGCTGACCGGGGTAGTGCGTTGTCTCTGGTATGAATTCACGCCTTACGAAATCGGGTGTGATGAGCTGGGAGGTATGCTTTGTGCTAGTGGTAATATGTCGTAAGGCTCATTGTCGGCCATGACGTACAGCATGGATTCCATCCTGGTCGCTCGGGCGACGGTTCAACAACGGGAAGAATGTGGAACGTCGTGTACGGGCACGCCTCCTCCCCGTTGTCTATGTCACCTGATTAGTCCATGTAGCCGGAATTAGGGTTCACTATCCTGGCTGGGTAAGTGGACTCGCTTCCTCCCTGGTGACGCAGCAGTTGTGAATCCTACATCTAGAATATTCGGATCTGCATTTTGCGCTTCGTTGAAGGTAAAGATAGCGCCGTGAGAACGGTCTTTGGCGCCGCTGACAAGGTTCGCTGCGCCATTAGCACTACTTCATGGAAGTGCAGCCCACATTGGAACTCCTGCCTACACAACTGTACGGATGGCTGCATGATATCATAACCGAGAACGAGCAGGACCTTGGTCTCATACATCCAGTCTTACCCGATCAGGTAGGCAAGACATGTGCTAGGAGAGGGTTCTGATAAATGGCCTACTGACGACTGATCACATTTTTTCTTATAGGTACCGAACTTTCTCAAGGGGCTCGACGGTCAGCTGCGTCGCGGTAGCCCGACGGACTTGACCGAAAGGGAGACCCTGAGCTTTATGGCGCGTCTCCACTCTAATTAGTGTTATGCGCAAGCTAACAAACGCCTGCAGGACGCTGGAGGTGCGCCATCCAATAGGATCATGCCTAAGACGTAAAGATCTCTCAAATGCCTGTCTGCAGCCGAGCTTAACATTCCGTACTATCCTCTTCTGAGACGAAACGTGGACTGTATTATAGCGTTGGATGCTAGCGCAGACTCCCAGGTGCGTTCGCCGCACATCGATATCCTAGTATGGTCTAACGAAGTCTGCTTAGGACCTGTGGTTCACGCGTGCTGAAGGCGAGCTGCGGGACAATCTATCACGGAACATGTACGGAGCTGATCGCTATCACAGAGCTTGCAGTGAGGCGTGGTCTGCAGACCTGGCCCAAGGGTGCGGCATGGCCCACAGAAGTACGAGGTTTGCGGAAAGACGCATCAGCCGAGACAGAACCGCCCGCCGGTAGATTGGCTGATGCTCCTGTTGCGGCCGCCGCTCGCAAGCTTGCAAGAACGCAGGAGTCTGCAATCGCAAAACAGACAGACAAGCAAGAAGAAACGGAGGCGCACGATATGCCGCAAAGTATGCCGCATCTGGGCACCCTTGTTCATTGTTCCCAAAATCTCTGATGTGAATTGATATAGCATCAGGAGCCTCGGACGTCGCTTCTCGCGCCCTGTCCCTCCGAACGTGTGAGGTTTGGATCGGTTCTTCGAAGCCGAATGAAGAAGGTTCATCTCGATTGGACGACCTCGACGAAGATGCTCTTTTGCAGCGAGACGGAATCGGGATCGTGTACATCCCACTAGCACCAAACGAGTCAACAGTGCCCGGCTTCGATCCCTTCGTCGTCTCGACATGGCGGAGGGAAGTCAGCTCTCATGAAAGTCAGGCCCTTCTAGATGTGGCGCAGGTGACCGATGTTATTGCTTCCTCGTGGGTAATCCGCTGATCGAGTCTATAGGCAAATTTTGAGAACAGCAGTGCGAAGATCGTGCGGCTGCTGCGAGCGGTTTGGTTGCGAAAGAAGCGTGCAAGAGAGCAGATGGAATGGAGGGCGCACATCCGACGATTTGGCAAGAACCTGCGGCGTGATTTATTTTGACCGAAGACGCGATGAAGCCGATATGATACAGTGTATGTACGATCCGTTTGTATGAATACACGGGTGGAGAGGAACATAATACAAGTCACTCGAATAACGCTGGCGGTGTCCCAGAATAGCCTCTCCGCAGGATCTAGTTCACTGCGGCCAAGACATTCGCCAACGGAACCGACATCTCCTCTGCATTTCCAACCCAGCGGACGGTGCCGTCCCGCGGCGTAATGATAAAGACTATAACCAATATGAACGTCCAACGGCCACTGCGCACAGTCACAGGACGTACCGAGCGGTATGGAAATATTCTTTCCGGGCTTGAACAGTGCTGAAGACCAATTCATCAGAGCTCCGTGTGCGCTGCAATGGCGTGCTCTACTTACCATCGATGGCGAGACGGTTGACGTCTACGTAGATTGGATAGTTCATATTATTCCTCGATAAGACGAAGTCCTTGAGAGCCGGGATATTGGTCTCGGTGTTGTTGAAGATCCCTTCGTGATTGAACGTGATGACTTTGATTCCGGGTTTACTCGCGATATCGGACAAATGGGAGAAGACCCTGTGACAAGGCTGATGGATGTTCAGAAGCACAGCCAAGAGAATGTTCCACAACTACTCACGCGACACCAGCTAGTCGAAGGGGCGGTGAGATTGGAACCGGTCCGACAGGAACGTGAGTTTACTCACGTTGCCCAGAACTCGATGACAAGGACCCTCGCGTCGCGCCAGCCGGCTTTGTTGCCGCGTAGGCACACGAAAGACACCTCGTTATCCAGCCAGTCAAGCTCTATCCTCCTACCGAGCAGCGGACTGGTCCAGCCAGGGCGCAGGAACGGCGGGGGTCCTTTTCTGAGCTGCACCTCCAACGTCTCCCACGAAGGCAGTAGCTTTTTAGCACGCAAAGCGTCTATGACGGCGGGATCGTGACGCGACTTGAAGTCCGCTGTAGGCGGGGTCTTAGTTGGAGAGACACAGCGAACGATGCGGACAGCAGTACTCACCGACGGCCGCGTTCCATTTTGCTGGAGGCCAGTGTGGACGATGTCAGTGGCATGAAAAGGACAAAGGACAACGTCCTACCTTGGTTCCACTTGTCTTCGTACAGATCCTGGAAAGCCGTCCAGATGCGAGTGCGGTAGTCATGCATCGCCGCCGCTTCGCGTGGTGTCTCGACGTCGGCAGGTCTCGACATGGTGTAGGGCGGATGACAAGGATATCTATGAAAGCAAGAGGTTTATGCAAGCGCGCTGTGCTCTGCTAGAGGTGTGAGGAGAAAGTGCTGAGCCGAGGAGAGGAGTGGCGACGCACTTATATACTGTGCATTCCTAACGAGAACAGAGATCTAAGCTCTGCGCCTCGCTAAATATCCTTTTCTGCGATGCAGACACTCTCGCTATCTATAACGGAGAAGGGCAGCTGTGATAACCTGTCATAAAAGCCTTTGCGTGACTCTAGACTGCCACATGCTTCATCAATCAAAGCAATCAAGCCTTGGTAGAATGTACGGTGGCATCATCCACGTCTTATAAAGAGAAGCATCGTGCCTGAAACCCCGACGCTTCCATCAGAGAACCCGACCAGCCGCTGAAACACACTCGAATCCGGATATCGCAACGGACGGTGGCGATGGCGATGACCGTCCTTCCTGGCTAAAACGTCAGCCAAAAACGACGTGTAGGTTGCTAAAAAGCATGGATACTGTGGGGATTGAACCCACGACATCACGCACACATAAATTCATGCAAAGCGTGCGCGCTACCACTGCGCCAAGTACCCTATATTGTAACGGGGACTGAAGCTTCTATACAACGGGCAAGATGGGGGCGGGGTACTCAGTCGGACACAATACGGTCTTGATACCATTGTCCTGAACATCGGTTACGACTCCAGCATCTGTTATGGAAGAAGTGATGCGCATAGATCGCACTTCGCAACTTGTCGCAAGGATCGCACAGGATTATTGGTGCCAGGCCCTCGAGGTGACAAGATGTATGCATGGTGCAGTTCCGTGTGGAGGGTAAACACTGCTGAAGGTAGGCCCGACGAGACAGATTTGGCGTAATTAACAGCCACGACAGCCTATACGTAGCTGTCGAACGCGCGCCCTGTGCATTCTCCTATTTCCACGTTCTCCGGCTCGGCTCAAGAACGCGGGGCCCAAGGCCAGAAGACGGGTACGGTTCTGTCAATTGAAGCAGGGTACGGGTACGGGCACGTTGCGATGAAGGTGGAGCGCCACCGTCGACGAGCGCAGCGTGTCCAAGACGATTCGACGCAGAGGGTAGGGCATACGATCGTGCAAGTCAGCAAGAGATCGCAGCTGGCAGGAACCAACACTGACCGCTTGTAATGTTCCCATTCCGGGCCTGCAAACTTCGCGTCACCAGCTTTCTGCATTGGAGGAGTCAGCGGTCCGTGTGCGGCTCCCTGAGAGTTCTTGCTATCCAAAAAGTACAAATGACAGCACGAGGAACGCCGGATCGCGTTCCGCTGTTAATGCAAGCCTTCCTCCAGCTAAATGCGCGATCGCATTGTGGCACCACGTCGGGATCATCCACCCTCGACGGTGAAGTGCGACGGTCGAATCGGAAGACGGCGATACTGACGCCCACGCACCTCCAAAGGCGGTACGCCTGAGACCTTTCTGAGCAGAAACCAGGTCATGAGTGGGGATACGCCCGCAGCAAGCCATGCCAATCGGGGCACGTAAGGAGTGCACAATGAGGCCGTGGACAATGCCCATATGCCAGCCCACACTCCTACTTCGCCAACGTAGCTGTAAACGAGCGTCAGAAGCTTTCTCAGCACGGAAGAAACGACACGGGAGCAAGCGCCTCGAGAGAATGGCCGCAACACGAGGAGATAGATGAGATGGGGACCCGATCCGACGATTGGAGAAGAAAGACTCTAAGTGACATACTTGGGATGTCGGCTCAGGCCCCACAACCCGCCGGTTATGAACTTCTCATCGTGCTCTTTGTTGTCCCTGCGGCGGCGCCAGGTCGCTTTCTGGCGATCAGCAACTATAGAAAGTCAATTTATCAGGGATCGCGCTGCGCTCGTGTGCGGGGAAGAACAGGCAGCGTGGTGGTTACAGGGTCCCGCATACATACCTATTTCGATGAGCCACGAGGCCGCGAATAGTGCGGTAGAGAGGTAGTCGCGCGGACCTAAGGGCGCGTGCGCGGCGGCAGGAAGAGTGTTCACCTACGCGATCTGATTAGGTAGAATTGAACATGGACTCGCAGCTTCCATAACTTACCAGATATACTGGCAAGCCAACCAGGAACACCCACGTAGCTAGAATGGGGTGTAAGCGTGCGTAGTTAATAATCGAGAGTTTGATAGTACCCTGTGCGAGCCAGAAGGCTGTGAACTGTGCGGGCTGGTGCTTCACCTGATCGAAGCGAGAATCTCCACCGGCTTTTATTGCTCTCTATTAGGTTAAATTAGCTATATGGTTCCGGTCGGTGGCAATGTGTGTTACGTACCGCCACCAAGAAGCTGCCCAACCTCGCGCTCCACAAAGTCAAACAGGTGGTGAGGAGGAGCTGACGTGGTGCGAAGCTGGTCAAGTTGGGCAACGTCGCTCCTGGGACACGAGTCCAGAACTTGGCCTTAATGCTGGGGTAATACAAGGAGACGAATGTGGTGGAAAGAAATCCCATGGCGCCTCCAAGGTCGTAGTACTTCTCGTTTGCTTGAGGAACGAATACAAGCGCAAGCGCTACCGCAATAGGGCTTATGAGTGCAAAGCGCGGAGCAATGTTCTCTCACTGTGGGCGTACCTGTCTGCAGACCATACGCGCTTACCACTACAGGCATGAGACGGGAGAACAACGGCATAACTGGTATAAGACTGGAGTGCGCGTGTCGACGACCTTGTCGAGTAGGATTGTAATGTAATCTAGAGCTGGAGATACGCTTAGCGGATACAACACGGTGAGAATACAGTATAAACACGGTTTTCACGAGTGAGAAAGGGACGGTGGTGGGGGTTCGGGTTCAAGAGGCGTTTGGCGAGCGACAGGCCTGAAACAGCCTGAAACGAACAAAACTGTGGGGCGGCACGTGCTCACGACGCGACGCGTTGGGCCACGTGAGCTCATCGATGAGCTCATGGTGTTTGGCGCCGAGGAGCGGCTGCTGCCTCTCTCCGAAGAGGGCGTACGAATCCTCGAGCTCGCTGTCGATGCTGTCTCCAACGACCTGGAGACAGCCATGCCCGACGTTGACCTTGATGGTGACAACCAGGTGAAAGTCAATGTTCACCCTGGTGCAGAGCTGCATCAGGGCGAGCACTCTCTCATCCCACATCCACCACCAGAAGACCATCACGACAACAGAGACTACAAGACCATCCCAGACACTGGCTGGCGCGGAAAATCAGACGTTCCCAGCGAAGGCGGCGGAGATGGGGAGGATAACTTTGTGAACAAGCCGCCGTACACGTGGAAGAGCGAGGGGAACTTGTTCAAGCCGAAATACTACACGTGCGTACACCCTGACTTCCGGTGACGCTACTCAGAGCGTTCACGCTGGTTATATGCGCAGGGAATGCTGGTGCGGAAACCTGGCATTCGAATTCCACGGCGACCCACTCGACGCAAAACATTGTCATTGCAGGCAATGCCAGCACCTGCATGGCGCGCCTTTTCAATGGGCGGTGATCTTTCCAAAGGTGCGCATATTCAACACATCGCTAATTTGATGTATTTAAAACTGACGCAACTGTGCGATAGACGTCTGTGCGAATGGTCAAAAATATGGACGACAGCTTGCATTTCTTTAGCACGGAACGACGCTCAGATGACCATTACGTCCCGTGCAAGGTGCGCCGTTTGGTGATATAGCTTTATTTTTGCAAACTGCCATCTGTGTTCTGTGAAAACAGGTCTCTTGCGACAAGTGTCGCAGTCCGATGTTCGACGAAGGTCGGAGAACCGTGCTCGCTTATCCCAGCGCGTTCAAATTCAAAGACCACAAAGTGCCCCTCGACTTCCAGCCGACGGCGCATATATTTTATAGCCAGCGGTACGTATAATCAAAATTTCTACAAGATGGACATTTGACCATCTACCTGTATTCCAGTGTGATGGAGGTGCCTGACGGCATTCCCAAGTGGTCTGGACACAAGGGCACGAGCGAGCTCATGCAGGAGATGAGCGCAGAGGAAGGGTATACTCCCCCTCTCCTTGTAACCGTGATTATTTTGATCATGATACCCGTAGGACGATGCCGAAATACAAGGGCAGAGATGCGCCGAAGCCAGAGAAGTAGGGGGACGATGCCGGGAAGAATTGAACACATCAATTCTGCATAGCAACTCGAAAGACAGCTTTGAGAGAGTCATGCATACACGGATCTCCAAGTGATATTTTATCACGGTAGAGGAGTTGCATTCAAAGTGATATTTCCAAGGCAAAACATACGAACTTCGCAAGAGTCCTACAAAAAACATACCCAATTTAGCAACTCGCTTGCCAGAAGCAGCGGGCGCTTCTGGGGCGACCGGGTTGCTATTGAAGTGAAGAATCTGCAAACTATACTTGCAAGGCATTGCCAATATAGATGCAGGGACATGAGAAGGACCATGAATTTCATGGAACACTGGTTCGGCTCCGATATCTGAAACGACCGTCCAGAATGCTTGAATTAGCTCGCCAGAATAGGGTCCTGAGGCATGAGGCCTGAGCGATTGCATTCACATATGTGTGAAGAATGCGCTGGGCTTTGAGGAAACAACGTGCTTCGGCAAACGCGCTAAAAGTAGTGAAGCACAATCCGCCTTGGTGGTGATATGCCACTCAGCAGAAGAAAGTTCGTCTAAGCGGCCCCGGAGAAATGAATCGTCGACATTCTGATCAGCATGTAACCTCAGAAACATGAGGTGAGCCGACCGTACCTGCCGGGAGGTCATGAATAGCCTCGCGGACCGCGACCAGCCCGATAATTGTTCATAGCTAGCGTAGGCACCGATAGACCAGGGCGTCCCCGGTGCTTCGGTACGAAGTATGTGAATGTCTTGGCCGACTGAATCGTGAGCGATAAATATAAGCAACTATAGTTACGTATTGCTCTGGGTTTCTCCCATGTACCATTTGAACGCGGGAGAACTCCAGTGAGTGAGGACGCTGGGATGCAGAGACGCGCCGCGTCCAAAACTATACTCAGTGGAGATGCGATCCAAGACAATGTCTTAACTCGCGACATATGGCCAGGCAACTTCGTACAAGGCGTATCTCCCATAACGCACGCGCCGTGCACCACAGAGCAGCGTCTCGTGGCCCCGCTGCGTGCATCTGCGCAATGTCGGAGAAAAAGGTCTAGACGGAGCTGGAGGTGCAGCAAGGGACCTTGGCGCCGTCTCAGGCTAGAAACGAGCGCACCACCGTTCCGGGCGACCACGCCTATAGATCGTCGGTAATACTGTAATCCAGAAATTGCTGCTCGCGCGGGCGTGCAGCGTGTTGAACTCTTTCTTCCGTACCACCACCACGCCCGCTGGCGCGTCGTTTCCCGCGCCCCTCCCGCGAAACTCGAACCAAGTGAGTGGCGACGTGCCCGCCGGGTATCGTACATCTTGGACGACCGAGAAAACAAACGACTAGCGGACTTGGGCTACAGAATGGACGCGCACCTACAAATACAGAGAAAAAATATTCGTGGTTTACAGTAACGATATCAATACGCATCCAGCTCGATCTCGTCTCCCACATCTGGCTCGCCCTCCGCGTCAAGGTCTTCTTCTCCCTCCGCGTCCTCGTCGCCCTCCGCGTCCATGTCGTCCACTTCGGGCTTCACGTACGGACCGGCCTTCGGGAGATACGACCCTGCCGACAGGAGACTCGCACCAGGCGTGCCATCCGCATGCATGTCCGTTTTCAGGCTCGACATCGGTGCCTGCATGTCCTTGGGGTTTCCATAGCCTGTCCCCTCTAATTCGGGTTCTATCCCTGTGTCCTCCTCCACCCCATCGTCAGGCTCTCCCTCCGCGTCTAGATCTCCCTCCGCGTCTAGGTCGCCTTCAGCATCTAGGTCGCCCTCTGCGTCTGGCTCGCCCTCTGCATCCGCGTCCACGACGCACGGTCCCCGCGTTTTGAACATGCGCGCGTCGCCGTTCTCGGTGACTGTGGTGTCGCTGCCCGCGTCCATGGACGACTTTCCGGGCGGGTGTTCGGCCGTCACGGTCGTCGGGGAGACGTCGATATCCTGGCTTGTGGCGCGGTCTCGCAACGCGATGCCGTTCACAGGACGTCCTGCAGCGCTCGACACTTCCAGCTGTCTCAAAACAGTAGCCGGAGATACCTTGCCCGAATGATCCTCCACCGCACAGACAGTATCGTCACTATGGCCGACACTATGTCTGCTTGTTGCACCGGTAAGGGGTGTGTCAACTTCCTCGTACTTGAGGTCGTCGGTTGCTTGGGGCTCGGTGTCTTCGTTTCCATCCGCTTCTCGATCTTGCGAAGGCCCGTTCGTCTCGACGACCTCTTCCATCGGCGAGTCTGGCCTGTTACCGTCGGAGGCAGCATCGTTCTCGTCGACAAGCGGCGATGAACGCGTCTCCACAGCCTCATCAGCGACAACCACCTTCTTTGGCAGCCGCGACGGTCTCCGCTGAAACTTTGGTCGTCTCACCGGCGTGACGATCCTGGCCGACGACCGACGGTTCGAGGACGGCCGTGTCGGCGTCATCGCAAGTTTCTGGGACCTCGTACGCGGCAGTAGCTCCGGTACCGGAGAAGGCGAATGCACGCGCCGCCGTTTACGGGGTGGCGGAGAGTGCTCAGCAGGGGCGGTCTTGCTAGGTGTCTGCTCGGTGTTCGACCGCGAACGCAGCTGGCGACGGAGCTGGCCCTCCTCCATGGCGAGTTTCGCAGCGAGGGCAGCGTCGTCCGCGGTTAGGTCGACACTATCTTGCTTGCTCGACCCGTTCCTGCGTGTTCGAGGACGTCGAAGGGGCGTGAGAGGCGATGCCTTGTGATGCGACCGCGTAACGGGTGGCGAAGGAATCTCCATCTCTGACTGGTGCCGCCTGCTCCGCCGCCGTGGAGTGCTCACTCCGCTCTCCATCGTAGCATCCGTCAGCCTGTCCACGGACCGGTTTCGCGTTCTCCTACTGGCGGACTTGGGCACAGGTGTAGTCGCAGCGGATCTCGCATCCTCGACGACCTCCTCGTCGAATAGCGCAAAGGCGGGCGAGTCGATCCGGCTGCCCGACTCGCCGGCATCCAAGCTCGGAGTCACCAGTCCGTCGGGTGTGGGCATGGCGGTGTCGACTGCTGAGTCTGGTGCCGCGCCCTCCTTCATCTCATCCAACAGCCCCTCGGACTTCGGCGTACGTGCGATGAGGAACGGGCTCCATTTCAAGCTCTCCGGCTTCAGCTTCAGGTACCCCTTGGCCTCCCACCTCGCGACATACTGCCTCACGACATCGCGGTCCCAGGCAATGTCGTACGAGATAGGAGCGACGAACGGCCCCTTGATCCTGTCGTCGTCGTGTGTATCCTTCCGCTGTAGGTGCTTCCTCGCCACGCCATTCTTGCGACCCTTGACGACCTTGATAGCCTGACCAGGCATGGGCCGCGGCGCAGGCATATCGTCGTGGATTTCGATGAACGACTGTTGAATGAGCGTGTTGCAGACGTCCTCAATGGTCATAGAGGTGGCGTTACTGATGTCTGTCGTCATATTTAGCAGATTCTCAAATTAGCACGACCTCGACCTTAACACCTACCTTCGAGCCGTATCTCATCCGGAGCGGTGTCCAGATAGCGCATGACCGCCAATGTCCAATAATTTCGATATCCAAGGGCGCCGAGGGCAGAAAGCGGCTTCTCCGGAGACCCCGTACGTCGTTCCTTTTTCGACAATAAATAACCTATCCAACAGACGTCAGTGAAACGAAACAGATAACGAGCTGCAGACGCACTGAAGTCAATGAGTAGATTGCCCCATCCCTGCCTCTGCCGCACAGGTAACGTCATAATACAACTGACGTTGTAATCTTTTGGACTACGCTTCTCCTTACTAAAGTAACCCACAAACCGCGACCCAACGTCGTCTACTTCCGTGATCACGTAGAACAAGAACGGTTCGACGTCGTAGAAGAGCGACTTGTGGTCAAGGAACATTTTGGACAGTAGGCACAGATTCTGGCAATATATTTTGTTCTTCCGGCCGTCGACTTCGAAGATGGAGATGACGCCGTCGCGATATATTTCGTCCCCTGGTGGGTGGCGCATCTTGCACTTCATCTATGCGCATATATGAGCATCTCACGAGCGTGCGAGGATATAAGACGCACCTTGTGCCGTACTGCACTGAACCGACTCTTCATGTACTTGAGACAGAACTCGCAGATCCACAGCCGGCCATCGGGCGCGGCCATGTACTCCTCCGGAAAAGGTGCATCGAACCATGTCTGGATGTCCCATTCACCGAACCGGATGGTCTTTATTCGCATACCCGCCCCTGCATGAACGTTCGCCAAGATGGGCGTGGAGGGCGCTGGGGAAGCTGAAGCACCTGGAGTCATCATCGCCGATGGAGGAAGAGATATGGCATGGTGCGAACGTAATGGTCTCGTCGACGGACCTGCCACAGGGGGTTCATCCGTTGCCGCAGATAGTGGTGGTGGTGGCATCAACTTCTCCTGACCGAGATGTTAACGAACATACCAAGGGAGATGTTTGGATGGACGCACCTCTACCGCAATTCGACTCTTCTCTATGCGTAGCTTGTCAGCCTCTGTTATCGCCGTCAAGGTGGTATCCCTATCCTCTCGCGACAGCAGGTCGTCAAACATTCCCTTCTGCGCCTCATCCGCTTCCTGCTCGCGCTCCTTGCCCTTGCCTCTCGGTGGTAACCGAAGGCGGATAGTGGGGGGCTTCGCAAATGGTGGCGGTGGAGGCGGGATGGGCGAAGACAGCCGAAGACGAGGTCGTTTATGAGGTCGACTTGGCTCTGCAGAGATCATTTCTTCTACTTCTCGCTCGTCGTCTGAGGGTGTTTTCGCCGTGTGTCGAGTCTTCCGTCTGGTGCTTTGTCTTGGTGAGGATGCAGGATTCATCTCGACCTCGGACTCATCCGTTATGACAGCCTTCCCCTTGCCCTTCTTCTTCGACTTCCCATTTTTTGCATGACGAGAGGAGGACGCAACGGAGGCTTCCCGGCCGGCTAACTGGGGCGGGCATGTCGCGAAGAATTCCGAATCCGACAGATCTGGCAGTCCCTGAAGGTCAGGAGACGAACACATGGGACAGAACCATTTCTCCTCTTCCGGTGGTATTTGCTCAAGCGGCGGAGTCAGACAATCCATATGCCAGCCTGTACTAGGGTGAGCAGGTCGTCTGTTGCAGCCACGAGAAACGTACCACGATCGCACGCGTCGCAGATGAGCATCCGGCTCTGCGCAAGAGGTCAGCACCTGAAGGGTTCGGGACTGTGCGCTAAACTCACATCGTCGCTTTCGCTGCATACATTGCACGTCTTATGCTCGTTGCATTGCCACTCGTATGAGCGCACCGCGGTGTCAATATTCGCTAGGTTCATGCACGTCGGATGTCCTGACGATTTCGGTATGAGTTCCCGTTCGATCCCGTTCGAGCCTCGCGCTTACCACTTCGACCACATTCGACGCACGAAATGAGTCGTTCGGGCTGACCGACTTTGTTTCTTGCGTCGTCTCCTGCACAGAATCCACACAGCGGTTCGCGACGGGGCTTTCGCTTTCTCTTGACGGGCTTGGGAGGGCTTTGTGGAGAAACCACGACCGGAACATAGGATGGTTGTGGTGCAAAGGGGTCCCCCTGAGGGCCCTGGGAATATTGGATGTGGTGTGGGATATGTGCTTGCAGTGTAGGCTCTTGCAGTACTGGAACCTAAACACCGAGAGATCAGCCCTCCGCCTAACTAAACGCGACTCATTAGACCTCTCCCCGCGTCGCGACGCGTTCTTGTTCCGGCGTCAACACTGCGACGGTGGACGCACAGAAATGCTCACCTGGTCAGCTCGCATCCGTGCATCTTCCTCCAAAAGTGCTGGGTCAAGTTGGAGCCCAGTCAAGGCAGGATCAATGGGGATGTCATCGCCGGGACTGAAGGGCGTCCCCTGGTCCTCAGATTCTGCGAGTTCGTATACCGCAGCGTTGGGAAACGGAAGGCCTCTCATGTCGCCTGACGCTGCAGGAGACAGAGGGGGGTAGGGGGAGCGGGACGGGGAAGAAATGTTCGTCGTCGACGTCGACGGCGACCTGGGGTCAGTTGTTTGGACAGCAAACAGACTTAATTTGGTAAGCACATCACGGCGTGGGAATTTGGGTTGCCGTTCAATAGATAGGCGAAACAAAATCCACAAAATCACTAGGAAATTACCTACGACGACCTGCGCCCTCGTTCAAGTTGGCAAAGGTCGAGGACACGATGCCGTGCACATCGCGCCAAACCGAGCGGTAGCAGAACAGTGTCGAGGTCGCCCAACTTGTTCGTTTTTCACACTGCCCCGACACGTGCATGATTTGCTCCGGGCGCCTGACATGCTTGCGGATTCGGCTCGCTGATTCGGACCTGTACCGCAGCCTGCATCTTGACCCCTTTTCAACCTCTGCCTTCGCGATGCTGACCGTCTCTCGTCGCCAGACGGTCAGCGGTGGTCTCAGTGCCTGCAAATACATCTGTCGCGAGGTAGGTGGCACAGGCTCAGGGGGCTGGCATATTTAGATGCCTCGCCGACGCCGGAGCTTGGCTTGCGCATGCATCGCTGATTCACATTCTGCGCGGCGACGACGCCCTGGACACGGAATCCCGAAAATTCTCAGGCTCTTTGTGCTCGACTGTATCGCTGCTGATGTTGGGAACGTTGCTCGTGCAAAACAACGCGAAAACTGGCTGCGCACGGCCGGTTGTTGGGGCGAGTTTGGATCGTGCGTTTTGAGGATAAATAATGTGTTGGATATTCTGTGGCATTCTGTACTGTAAATGGCGGTGTTTCTGTGTGAAATACAAGTCTGAGTAATGCGTTTTGAGGTGAAAAGTGGCTGGTGTCTCTTCGGCCAAAAGCACGAACAGGCTCCGTGGGCAGTTGCCGTCTAGCGTCTCTGAGTCTCGAGTCCTCTGGTTTCGCACTGTCACGGTCTATCAGGCAGATAAACCCTCCCCCCTCCTCTCTTTCCTCACATCCACCACCACGTCTTTCACAGCGACACAGACAATGCAGGCCGCGGTGCACCTGGCACCGCCGCTGCTCTCGCAGTACGCAAACCCGATGCACCACCGTGCTCCCAACGGCAATCTCAGCATGCTCACCCCGTCAACACGCAAGCGCAAACGAGCGATGCCCACAGGCGGCATAAACTACACCGAAACCCAGGAGCCCGACCCCTCAGGACGCATGCGCGAAGTTATCGTCATCGAAGACACTCCCCCACCGCCGTCCAGGACGACCGACCCCGAAGACGAACGTGCACACATATATTCGGCCTCCTACCAGCCTCCGGTCTTCGCCGCACCCATCAGAACGAGAGCTCGTGCTGCAGCGGAAGCACAGGGCTTGTCGTCGAGCTCCTCGTTGGCCGCGAACGCACCACCGGCAAAGAAGCGCAGACGGGACCCAGTTGATCTTGCTGGCGCCGTCGCGAAGAGGGCTGTCGTCAACGGCCATCTCCAAAACGTTGCCAACCACAGCAAGTCCTGGGTTAGTGGAAGCCGCCCTCCTGCTGAGGATGTAAGAATCGTCACCCCGCCTCCACCTTACCTCCTCAAATTGACCCTTTTAGCAGGCGTCCAAAGCTGCTGTATCTTGCGACGACAAAGAGGGACACTACATCATCGTTCCAGACGACATCATCTATCGTCGTTGTAAGTGACCGCGCCACCCAATTTGTATTCGCACTCTCACAACTTTGCGTAGATCGAGTTGTTCGACTTTTGGGCCAGGGCACGTTTGGCAAGGTTGTCGAGGCGGTCGACAACGAGACGCAGAGGAAAGTGGCCATCAAGATCATCCGAGCCATCCCCAAGTATCGCGACGCCAGCAAGATAGAAGTACGCGTCCTCCAAAAGCTCAAGGAACGGGATCCTTTGAATAAACAGTTCGTATCGCCCTCCTATCTTGACGATTGTGTTGATGTTGATATTTGGCTATAGCAACTGCATTCATTTGCTCCACTGGTTTGACCACCGGAATCACATATGTCTGGTGTCCGAGCTATTGGGCATGTGCGTGTACGACTTCTTGAAGGAAAACGACTTTTCGCCATTCCCACGTCATCAAATCCAATCTTTCGCACGACAACTCTTGGGCAGTGTCGCATGTAAATCGCCCTCTTCGTCTTCAACCTGGCCGTCAGCAACTGACACCCCTATGTAGTCCTCCATGACCTGAAGTTGATCCACACCGACTTGAAGCCGGAGAACATCCTTTTGGTTCACAACACCCATAGATTCGTCCCAGTACCTACGCCTGGCAAGGTCAGTCCTTCGATATTCATATAAATTTTCGTAATTTCACACGTACTCTCCGCAGCGCAATGCACCTACACGTATCAAGAGGATCCTTGAGCGTACAGACATTCGTCTCATCGACTTCGGATCTGCCACGTTCGAGGAAGAGTATCATTCGAGTGTCGTTTCCACACGCCACTACCGGGCGCCCGAGATCATCCTTGGTATGTAGACTTCCATTACGCTATCAAAACAGTCACTAATTCGTCTCACAGGCCTCGGATGGTCGTATCCGTGCGACGCGTTCTCGTTGGGATGCATCCTCGTGGAGTTTTTCACGGGTATAGCGCTCTTCCAGACCCACGATAACCTAGAGCATCTCGCCATGATGGAGCAAGTCATGGGTAAGATGCCAGAGCGATTCGCACGAGCAGGTGCTCGCTCGAAGCCAGAGTATTTCAAAGAAGGCGGTAAACTTGCGTGGCCACAAGCCAAGGTATCGCGACAAGCCCGCAAGGAGGTACGCGCATGTCGTAGTCTACAGGTATGTCGCCCGCGTCTCCTGGAGATTGCAAGCGATGACATGACAATGTCGTCTCAGGAGACTATCGTACCGACGGACAACATCAACCGGCAGTTCCTGGACCTCGTCCGGAGATTGCTCATGTTCGACCCCGCGCAACGGATGACAGTCAAGGACGCCCTCGCCCATCCATACTTCGCAATTCACATCCCTGAGGAAGCATATTGAAACCCGCCTCTCGTTGGATCCGCCGTTCCCTTCGTCCTCTCTCGCTGAAGCCGCTCGACATGGACAGGCCATACCGGCCGCAGGCCCTGATCTCGCGCTACGACCACTTGTATACTTTATATACAGTACTGCTTTCACTATCCTCTCTACCGCGGTCGCACATGTTCACGTTCTCTCGCTACGATGTGTCTGGAGGTCTCCTTCGCTGCCATGTACAACCACCATGCAATAGTGCCACAACAGCGTCTGGTTTCATGCATTCTCGGTCCTTGGGTTTCCGCCTAATCAAATCATCACCGCTCCTTCACCCGAGTCCTCGCCGCTCCGTTCACACTCACATCTTCCGCAATGTTCCTAGTTCTTCGCTCCTATTTATCTTGCACGCCTGTGTTAACTTGTATTCCTATCCATAGATATCCTGCCATGTCTCGACTTGCCTCTAGATGCGTCTTAAAATCGCTGCGTTCCGGTAAGTCCATTTCCGTTTTATTGCATCAGCAGAGGTACTCACCTCCGCTGAGCCACCTCGATTCGCTCCAAACAAGGTTTATATTATGGAACGTCGTCCGGCCATGCCGGGTAGCAGCGCCCAGCGGCACGTTATGGGGGCCGCACAGGAAACACGTATACCCCACGCATCGAGCCACCCAACACATCGCGGAATCATGTCGGGATTAGGGAAGGACAAAGACCCCAAGCCTCCTTCACGCGCTGCAGAGGATACTACCTCACGTCTGGGCTCCGAGTCACACGTTGGATCATTTTGCCCCCTTTCACATCTTTCCCGGGATCAAGCAAGTATCGTGCGCATTTTTCGCAAGGGGGTCCATTGTCCATTGTGCTTCGGGTCGCAGGACGCATGCGTAGTGCTGTGTACGCGCTGGGACCAAAACATATTAGACACGCGCGGCACATCGTGCACGGGACATGAGACATCGCTCAGGATCGCGACCGATTCCCCTCAAGCACATGCCCGGAGCTCGGCCATAGGGCGCCGTTACTGTCGACTCTCGAGAAGGTAGGTCGAGCGTAGTCAACACGCACGCGTAGGGTCATAATCCGGATTCTTAGATTGCTCGAGCGATGATAACCTAAAGCGTACAAGTTGTAGAGCAGTAGAGGTACAGCAGTAGTTGCAAGCAAACTATGCAGTCATCGATAAATGAAAATGCGGAGCCGCGACGCGGACCCAGTCCCATCATCGACTCCTAGCGAGATCTCATACCAGCTTAGCGAGCGAGATCTGATTCTTGGTGACATCCGTAGAGAAGTAAGCGTTCTTGAGGAAGACGTCACCGACCTGAGTTGATGGGACAATGGGAAAAGAACAATGAGCGACGCGACTATCGATGATCGCGAGGCGGGTACGTACCAGCCATTCAGTGGCACCACCGATCTGCCCGGAGGAGATACCGGAGACGCAGTCGCCTTGAAGGTCGTTGGGGTCCACGGGCGCGAAGAGCAGGTCCTGTGGGTTGATGTCAAATGCCTGTCCGCCGAAAGTCAAGGCGACGCTGGCGGTGGTCGTGCAGGGGATGGTAAAGCCGCCCTGCCCGTCCGACTGCGCGCCCGGGATGGCCGCGTGGATGGTGGCAGCGTCCTGGGGCGGGGCGACGATCAGGGTAGTGCCGGTGTCGAGGATGGCGGTGCGGCCCTTGAGACCGCTGTCCTGGCCGTTGACGGAGAACGAGACGTCGCCTTCCCAGAACCCTTGCGTGTTCACGTTGGCGAATGTCACGAGGGTCGCGGGATCGAACTTCGTGTTGTCAAGACCACCGAAGGTGATCTCTCCGTCGTTCTTGGCGTCGGCGAGACGGGAGATCTTGTAGGACGTGATCGCATCCGTGATGAGGCCGTTCGATGCGAGGGCCTCAACTGGGGTTGCTGTCTGCTGCTCAGAGAGTGTCTGTGTTGCCATTGGTCAGCGTCTGATGCATTGCAATGTAATGGGAAGATGGAACTTACAGATTGTGCAAGCCCCATGAGACCGTCGAAGGGAACCGTGTCAGATGAGAAATCGACGCTCTCCGAGGTAGCAACGCCGAATGTGTGCGCGTCCAGTTCAAGACCTGCGACATTAAGGTTGTCCGTGATGATGTCACCCGCAACATTGCCTGAGCCGTACGTGACGGCGAACGGCGCCTTAGTGTCGACGAAAGTCGAAGACGATTGCGGTCCAAGGAATGTGTGGTTACCGCAATCGCCGCCGGCCTGAGACGCGCAGTTCTCCGCGCCGACCCACAAGTCAGCTGAGCCGGAGTCCATGAGCAGCTTGAAATCGCGGGGTGGCGTGCCCATCTGGACAGTCGCGATGTAGCCAACATCATTTGCTCTGAACAGACGGTATCAGTGACGGCGGGAAATCGGCCACTGCAGACGGAACTTACTCGATATCGAGGCCGAGCGAGTTGTCTGCAGTGGGCGCGTTGGCGACAGTCAGACCACCAACGTTTGCCGCGTCGAGGTCCGCTTGTGAGAAGCCGGGGCCGGTGTCGCTAGCGGCGGGAGCCGCGGCCCCCCGCCCGCCCGGCCCCCACCACCCGGCCCCCCGCGCGCCCGCCGGGCGGCGCCGG